>VXAV01005337.1:345690-360013 GCA_013399715.1 Alectura lathami | reverse complement strand
ACACCTTTTTAATGTTTTTTTTTTTTTTTTTCCAAAATGTTTCCAAAAACACAGAAAGGATCATTTTTCATTCCAAAGTCTTAAAAAAAAAAAAAAAGAGATAGAATAATCAAAACCATTATTTCTAAGAAAAAAAAAATCAAGTTCTTGTCTAAGTTACTTTGATGCAAAAGTTAGGAAATGTATTAAGAACGGAATTTGATCTGTCCTTTGAAATAAAATTACAGTATTTAGAAGCTCAAACTTTAATTACTTTTTTTTTTTTTTTTTCGGTGTATTTGTGAAAGTCGTGAACTTGAGATATTAACATTTACTCATGGGACCCCAGTATGTGTCAATTAAGCCAGAATATCCAGATGTAAATGAGCTGCTTTTTAGAGTTCACAGGATGTTCATATTGGCTCAGTTTCTATAAGACATACCCATGGTATTTACTATTATTATTATTATTTTTGCCTTAGCACAGTTGGTATATTGAAAGTATTGCACTGATCACAGGTTAATTTTATTTTTTTTATTTTTTTTGTCATTTGGGGGTATTTTCCCTGTCAGTTGGCCATCTTTACAAATCATGGGTACATTACTTTTCTGAGAAATGAAACAAAGTTACTGAAACACTTGTTCGTTTCCTTTGATGGCAAAACAAACAGAATCAGCCCAAGTAAAAGATTTTCTTAACTCTGAAGGAACATTGCCTGCCTCTGTAAAAAGCATTGAAAAATCAGCTGCCATGGCTGAGTATTGAAATTTCCTGTGTCACCTCTCCCCATAAAGTGCCGGACAGACCTAGTCCCGAAGTGTATAAATAGAAGCAAAGATTCCTGATGGTTCAGGAATCAGCACAGAACTTAGCTGCAGCCCAAGAGCATTTGCCAGAAACTGCAGAAAAAAAAATGAGCATACTACATCAATTATGCCATTCTTAAGCTATCTGAAACCAGCCTAATTATCAGCTTAATTAATGTTAGTAACAACAGTGAGTTTGGGTATTTTGTATACCTAAACTTTAGACCCTGATGGTGTCAGGTGGTAGAGGAGGTTATGATTTTGCCTTCCATCAGTGTTCTGTCACAGGGATCACAAAAACATTTGGGTAGACTACATTCAATCCTAGTGCAGAGAGTGTCTCCTGGTCTCACTTACCACACAGTCCTCATGACCATTTCACGTAAGTTGTCATCATATAACATTCCTCTGTCGGCAATGAAATTGCTTACATGGTAAACATCTAATGTATTTTAGGATATTTTTTTTTTTGTGGGATATAGCAGGGGAAAAGATATAAAACAGTCAATTTGCAAAGACAAATACTGACATTTACCAAGCAGCCATTTAGAAATAGTTTTCCTAGCTTCTATACCATTAGGAATGTTTATTTTGGATTTTGGGACATTTGAAATCAGATCTGTCCTTAGCAGCAAGAAATGCGAGCATGGCACAGGCAGTCATGGCAAGAGCCTCAGTTCAGCTTTCTGCCTCTGACAGGGACATCTATCAGCTTCTTCAAAACACATTGCTGAATTAACTGGCCACAGAATTGTTCTTGACCAACATTAGTTGGATGTTGATATGTGCCTTGAAGGCTAACTCCCTCCACTAACCCCTGTGGGCTTTCAGAAATGCTTGTTTTGGATGTTCTTATTATCCATCCACATCCAAGTCTTTTTTGAGTCCTTCTGGACTCGACCTAAATGGTACTTTGTGACACAAATTCCGGGCTGATTGCATGTTCTGGGTAATTATTTCATTCATATTCCATTCACCACACAACTGTTTGGAAAAAAAGTTTAGGTTAAGCCGCTAGATATGTATGCCAGCTCTACACTGATTTACATTTTTTTAAGGTAAAAGAGAATCACTAGGGTCAGAGGCGTGAAGAATATTAACCTAAGAAAGAAGAGACCTCACTCAATGGTCAATACAATCAGGATTTTTTTTAACACAAGATGGTCTTGTACAACACTATAGCATTAAGACTGAACAACACAAGAAAAATCTGGCCGAGTATAGAAAGTGATGTATTTTGATTACAAATGTGGTAAAGAAACAAAATATTGTGTCTGTCATTTGTTTTGAATTAGCAATACAAGTATCTAATATTTAATGTCTTTTATCATGTCAATTTATAGGAAAAAAGTTGACCTTACTCAGCTTTTGTGCACAAATCCCCTCTATTTTGAAAGCTTTGAAGCTTTCTTGCACAAGTCCAATGTTTTACATCCAAACTGAGTCTCTTAACGTATTAGGAATTGAAATATTCTACTAAACTGTGATTGAAATAACAAGTGATATATACAGTATATACAGTGTATAGTATATGTACTGTGTAATCAATACAAATACAAGAATAAGATTCTTATTTTGAGCCTGAAGATTTTCACAAATGTTGGTTATGAATCTTTTTACTTAGCAAGTGTTGAGTATTTGGCACAGACAAACTGTGTTTACTACAGTGATCTTCTGTATCCACATATTAAACTCCTGTTTCATTCAGAGGGTGATGCTGCCTCAACATCTGCAGAAAACAGATTATACAGTTACTGCTGTACTAAGGCTGGGGGGAGGCGGGGGGGCATACAGGGCATTTCCTCAGTGCTGCACAAACAGGTATATTTTTCATGTGATAAAATGCATCTGGAGCCTACCAGAAACTCTGTGTGACCAAGCAGCTGCACAAAATACTTATTTCTGGAGCACTCTCCTGACACTGCCCATCTTTTCTGAATCCTGACTGCCTGTTAGAGCTCCTGCACCTGCTTATCCACTGCTTTCATATTCCCCAACTCTCCTTTCCCGTATTTTTTTGCCAGACATGTGCCCTTATTTAACAACTCCATTGAAAATACTTTATGAAGCCAGAGATGGCTGAGTTAACTTCAATTTTGCAAGGAATCTAATGTCGTCTCTTATTTTGTTCTATTCCCCTTTTGTTGTTGTTGTTCTTCTGTTTTAGTGTGTATTATAAAAGCTTCAGTGTAAGTACTGTATCATTTTTATGTTTTTAAACTATCTAGCATAACATAATACGGTCCACGTTTCATCAGCATGATATTGTTCAGACGTTACATTTCACCATTTTCCCTGGCTACTGAAACATGGGACAGGACACATTACATTCTTAAAAACATAGAACAGCAACATGTATCTGTAAAGGGCTGGACACAGAGAATACACTGACCCTACATAAATCTCCTTAAGTTTTTGATTAATTACTCATCTTGACTGAAATCCCATTTAAAAATTGCACATTAAAATGCTGTCATATCTTGTGTAACTGGTACTTTAGCATTTTAGATTCTATCTTAGTTTTTAGCTGGATGTCACAGCCTAGCATTCATCCAAGGCAATGCAGACTGTTCCTTCTCAGGTAGCAGCTGCTGCAATATGCAGCAGCTGTCTGTACAGCTGAGGGTTTCCACTCTGAAAATTCTCACCATGTGCTGTTCTCTTGAGGCATTTCAGAGAGACAGGGAAAAGATAAGATCAGGAAAAACCACTGGTCACACAGCAAGGACCCAGAGCATGCCAAAGAAATGGCTCTCACACAGGGAGAGCACATTCAAAGTGAAAGGGAGTTAAAACTACACAGGCAGAGAGAAGGGACTGCTGTGTTCACACCAGCAGAGAGCCAGCCCGGCCTTTTGCATAATGGCAGGTGAAAGCAGTCTGTTAATCACAGCACATTGATTGCTCTCAGCCATCTCCAGAGTTGATCTGGAGTCTGCGGGCACTGGGGCTTGTGTGGAGATAGTACTGGCTTGGAAGAGATTCACACACAGACCCCAAGACTACTCATCCTGGATATCTTGTCTGCTTCCTTTTCTCCCATAGGGCATGTTTTGTAGGATGTTTTTTGCTAAGTCTTTGCATTACCTTTGACGCAAGGAGAGAGAATAAATAAATGGGAGTAGTAGGCATGGTCAGGCAGCTAAGGGTGCTGCCACTCATCCTCCTGTAAGACTGTGGGATGTCTCTCCTGTCTGGAAAGGTTTGGCTGCATGTGGAGGGAAAGGAAGGGGGCTGGCATAAGGATTTCTGTGTAAAAGGAGAGAAAACAGGAACAGACAACTCTACCTGTACTGTGTAGGGACAGAAGCCTGTGGTCCATATGGGAAGGAGGAAAGAGTGTGACAATGCTGCTACAAAATTAGAAAAGAATAATGTTCCAATAAGAAAAAAAGATGGAGTCTACCAGGGGTGTGATCTTTATAGTATATGTTGGGGGTGAGCAACAAGCATCCAAAGTGTTAGGCATGCTCTAAAACTTTTAGTCTAAAGCTTCTTTCACCAGGAGAGGTTCAGGTTGGATATTAGGAAAAACTTCTTCTCTGAGAAGAGTGGTCAGGCATTGGAACAGGCTGCCTAGGGAGGTGGTGGTCTCCTTCATAGAATCATAGAATCATCTGAGTTGGAAGGGACATTTAAAGGCCATCCAGTCTAACTCCCCTGCAGTGAACAGGGACACCTACAGCTGGATCAGGCTGCTCAGAGCCCTGTCCAGCCTGACCTTGAAGGTCTGCAGGGACGAGGCAACCACCACTTCTCCAGGCAACCTGTTCCAGTGCTTCACCACCCTTATTGTAAAGAACTTTTTCCTTATATCCACTCTAAATCTCCCCTCTCTAAGTTTAAAACCATTTCCCCATGTCCTATCACAACTGACCCTGCTAAAGAGTCTGTCCCCTTCTTTCTTGTAGCCCCCTTTAGATACTGAAAGGCCGCTGTCAGGTCCCCCTGGAGCGTTCTCCAGGCTGAACAGCCCCACCTCTCTCAGCCTGTCCCCACAGGGGAGGTGTTCCACCCCTCGGATCATTTTTGTGGCCCTCCTCTGGACGCGCTCCAACAGCTCCATGTCCCTCCTGTCCTGAGGACTCCCCATCTGGATGCAGCACTCCAGGTGGGATCTCACCAGCGCAGAGCAGAGGGGCAGGATCACCTCCCTTGCCCTGCTGGCCACGCCTCTTTGGATGCAGCCCAGATGTGGTTGGCCTTATGGGCTGCGAGTGCACACTGCTGGCTCATATTCAGCTTGTCAGCATATTCAGCAGTTCAGCCACACACACAAAGTGAAGGCGAGATTCATTTAGGAAGGAGAGCAAAGGCTCATCCATTGATATAAAAGCCACAGGGCTTCCATTTATCAAGCTCCTAATTTGCTTGCTAGCCAGATAGGAAATGAGCCAAGAGGCAGAGATAGTAGAAAAATTATTTACTCAGAGCAACTGAAATTTGATTAGCTGTTAGTAGATATTGAGCTGGGACAACAGCAGGTTTAATGAAAATGCTATGGGAAAATAAATACATTGATATGGATGTCTGGGCAAGTAAGAAAGGAGTTTTAAAAGGAAGTAAAAGTGGTTAGAGTCTGGACAGGGCTATCTGGCAAGAAGGGGTTGTGTGGGACAGGGAAGATTGTTGCAGTCGTTCAGATAGTGCATTGTTCTGCTGATTGGGTTTAACAGTATATTTGTGTTCATACACCATTTTTCGGAAAAGTTTGTACAGGAAAACACTGTCAGATCCCCAAGCTTGCTTTCTTCTGCCCATGAACTGGTTTTATACATCCAATTTGTGAGGTTTTTCTGAGCAGCATTTCTTCCATAGGGGGACTCGTCACATAACCCTTTGGCAAGTTCTTCCAGAGTGTGTCATGGCAAGGATCATATCCTGTGATCGACCTTGTGAATTCAGGACAGGCAGTCACCAGCCCTTGCCCTCCAGAAAGCTGAGGAAATTAATAGCGATGTGCTGTCCATCCAACTCCCTGGTTATCAAGTTACTCAAGGGCACAGGGGCTCAGAGGAGGACTGTAGGTGGACCAGCATTCTTGGGCACTAGGGAACCAGAAGAGAATATTAATATCAGGAAACCCAATACTGACTTTCAGATCATCAGCTGCCATGTACCTATGCATGAACTCACTTGATCGCATCCGCGATGCTAATCCTGAACGTTGCAGATATCTGACCTAATTTTCTAAGACCAATCTTCATTACTACTGTCTGACTAAATCTCTTGAGAATGCTATAACCTTCAGGAAAACTAAACCACAAGGATGGAAAAGGGAACTGAAAAGGGAGAGCTGCCTCTGACAGAAGATGAAGTGGATGATTATGAGACCTTCTCCACCGAGCAGGCAGGATACAGCTGAGACTAGTCCTGATCAATCTAAGGAAACAAATCCAGAAACACACTGGATAGGTTATTATATTTGAATAGGAGAAACAGCCTCTATGTGCTGGCTTGCTGTACAAGAGGCTGATGAGAATAACTTTACGAGGACAAGGATAACAGACTTTTCAGGTGAATAAAAGACAATAAACTGGTAATCGTGGTTTAAAAAGGTACACTGACTTATTAGGAAAATGAATGTTTCAAAGAAGATTAAGATTTAATAAGAATATCATGGTGGCCCTAAAACTGTTTGAGACAAAGATCTGAGAGTCAAATTAGATTGCTAATACTTGTTATTCATTGCACTCAGCTTTGACCAATTTGCTTTGAAATTACTGACACCTGTTCCCCTAGGTTTTTAAATGAGCAGAACTCAAGAGGTAAAGTTAAAATATTACTAGAATCAAAACATCTGTGGTATTAGCATCGCAGTAGCCATGATGGTACAGGGATGTGAGAAAGGCAAACTTTACAGGGAAAGATCCATGGTTTCCTTGAACAGCTGAGAAAAACAGGCAAGCTTTATGGTTCACATGCTTTTCTCTGTCAGCACTCCAATAGTCAATCTGGGCAAGGGTGGCTCAAGCATTCAGCTTGTATGATGCCTGAAATTGCTAAGCAGAATTTGAGAGCCTGGTTGCTTGTAGTGCTGGTTTCCTCCACCTGTTGTTCACTGTCTCCTGCAGTGACAAGATAAGCCACCTCTGAAGTGTATATGCACATGAACAGGGAGTAAATTTGAGCGGGGGCCAGTGCTTGTCTTTCATGGCAAAACACTTTCAAATCCTTGAAAGAAGATCACTATGAAAGATGCTGGTATTTATTTTATGGTATTACTGGTGCAGCAGCTGCTAGATGGTACGTGGCATCATTTGAAAGGTTCTCAGTGAAATTTCCTATTTATTGTAGGCAGTGGCTGCTTGGATAAACCTTGTCAAAAGTTAGTGTACGTAGTACGATCCTGTGCAAAACTACTCACTTTATCAAAATTGCCATTAGTTTGAATACAGCTATAAAATATGTTAAATATTCTTAAAGATTTCAGGTCTAATAAATCAGTCAGGTTGTGTGGCTTGAAATTAAACCCAACTGAATAATAAATCTTGAATAATTTGAATATTGCCTCTGTTTTTCCTTACATGATACTCAAAGCATATTCCACTTTCCTCAGTCATTTTTGAGAAGTATTCAACTTTCTGTGATAAGATTCAACTCCACATTGTATGTGTGTATTTGACATTTATTTCAGTATGTTGTTTCACAGTTAATACAAGATGTCATGGATTCATTTTTGGTTTCAGACAAGTTAGCTATAAAAATAATTTATTGCAAAAAAAATATTGTGCTATGTGATTGTAAAACTTAAAATTTGTCAATACTAGCATGTTGAATGTCAATATTTTGTTTTCAACTAATGTTTATACCATTTCAACCTGATTTTTATATCCATAGATCATATTAAAACAAGGGAAATGAACATGAACAATGTTTGTCTTGTGAATTGTTGCAGAGATAAAGTCAGTGAATTACTGAAGGCTTTTTTGTAGTGTTCAGTCTTTTCCACTGAACTGCTTGATATGATCTTTTGTAGACTTTTGTAGACTTTTTTTTTTTTTTTCAAAAATGATGGACAGTTTGTGTTCTCTGTGAAAGCATGTACTTTGTACCTGAAATTTAGATTGTGTCCTTCCTGCCCCACCTTCTTTCTTCCAAGAAGGTTCTACAGTGACGACAATTTAGAAAAACAGGTCTTAACTTGAAGATAGTTACCAGCTTCTTTTGCATGCTTTCAGATGAGAGTTTGTTATCCCACAAGATATTTCATCTGAGTCCTTTGGAGTATCTTTTCTCAGGTCATGTAATTGCAACTCTGTAAGACTGTGGTTTTGGTTTATTTCTTATGTTTTTCCCTGGAGTGGGATTAGCTGAAAGAGAGGATTAGCCGTTAAGAGTTAAATACTGGAGACCTGAGCAACCTGCACGCAGATGGTACCTATGAAGTGTGGCTTTCACAACTCTCTTATAGCTGGACGGGTCAGCATTTGCTTTGTGCTGATTGGCATCCATTTACCGTAATGCAGTTAAAGATTACAGCCCAGTTCAGAGTGGAGTAGATGATTGCAAACTGTACATTGTACAAACAGAGGAGAAATAAGGTAAGATAATGCCATCTTTGCTTTCAGTTATTGTCCATATTTAGTACCCATTCAAAGGTCCTTCAGCAAGGTGCTTTTCAGAAATTCAGACCTGAAAAAATGCACTTATTTTATAAACATATTTTATAATCTCATTTTATAAATCTTCTTCAGGAGTAGATTTATTTAAGAGCTGCAGTAGGCTTTCTTTTTTGCCTGCTATGGATATAGTATTACTTTCTGAGCTCCCAGGCTCACACATGAAGACAGGAGCCTTGGGTGCTACTGCTGGTCACGCTGTTGTCAGCTTGGAAATCCCAGCAGGTGCTACAGTCTCTTCAGTTTTGCAATAAATCTGTGAGGGCTTTGGGGAAGGCTATCTGGCTTTAAAGGTGTCTATTAATGCTGTCTGATTCCAGAGCTGGCTATAGGCAGGAGCCACTGCTGTGGACTTTAAAGGGCCTCTGACAGCTTTACAGCAGCTGAGCTAGGACATGCAGAGGTTCTGACAGGTAAACCACAGAAGAGAGATGTTACGGGATAGCACACCTGGGTGGAAGAGCAAGAGGCTAGGGCTGTGGGTAAGATCAGCAAGGTGGCCTTCAGAAGAGGTGTACAAATATAACTACTGAATACACTTTGCTGTTTCTTATTCCTGCCCCATGAAAAGGAAGCATGGCCTTAGATTCAGGGTTGCCTCATATTTGGCCCAAATTTCTGTAAAGACAAATATCTGGAAGGCAGAGACAGCAGTAGATGTTGATCATTCATAAGACAAAAGGTGTAAATCCCTTCTATAGTGTGAGAGGTCTTTTAGGCAATCACTTGCTGACTAACTTCTGCTTATTCATTCTGGCAGATGTGTCTCTTCAGCTCCTATGGGACCCAGAAGAGGATGTAGCTTTTCTCCAAAGTGAGAGTTAATCCTATATAGGCTTTTCAGGGAAATTACAAGAAGAGCCTGGATTAGGCAGACAGCTCTCACTGGTATGTGTTGTAACTCTATCTACTGTGAATCCGCAAGATTAGATTCAGGCTTTGAAGGGAGCATCTGCATGCTTTTTTCAGAGGACATGACTTCCGTTGGTCAGGAGCTGGTACAAGAAGTGGAGCTTTGCCTTTGCAAGCCCTGCTCAAAGCATGAAGGCAACTCCAGGAGCCCAAAGCATGTGACCCTAAATTCAATCGGTGTTTCCTCAGCGGGAGGGCTTGCTGCACTGGCCTATGGCTGTCACAGTCTGTGGGAGTCGTCATTAATTTCTGCCCTTAATAAAGTGGAAAATATATTCTCACTGTGTTTCTTGGAAACACCAATATAAGAGGTACTGCTTTATAAAAGTGCTTTAGCAATACACATTCCCTAGTTTATTCCATCAAGTTGGACTACAGCTATGCAGAACATGCTGTGCTTCCTCAAGGGCGATGTTTTAAATCATTTAAAACCTTGTGGGCAACATGAGCCAGGCCTAACTAGCAACTGATGCAGTATCTCCCATTAAAAAATGATAAATCTTAAGACTCTTATGATTTTTAATATGAAGCTTTAATATCATGAACTTCATGTCAGGACACTCCCTGAGTGCACTCAGAGGCCTTCCTGGCCGTGGGAAGTGACAGAGAGGACTCCACTCTGCCCCTGGTCCCAGGAGCCCCATTTTGCATCACCTCAAGCCTTGGTTCCTGCTGCAGCCGTGCTGTGGGACCAGTCCCCAGCTCAGTCACAGCCATGCCTGTGCACAGCCACAGACCCTATCGGCCTGGTCCCTGGCCTGTGGGCTGGCCTCAGACCTGTGCCCTTGCTGTGGCCCTATCCAGGTATCCCAAGGCTGCGTCCCACTCATGCTGTGCCCCTCAGCAGACCCAACCCTGACTTGCCGACTGACTCTGCAGCTTGGCCTTGGACCTACCCCACCACCATGGACTGGCCTCTTGAGCAGCAGATCCAGATGAAGCTGGCACAGGTCAGTGGGGCTGGTGTGATCCCATAGCTGCTGGCCATCCTGTCGTGCTCAGCTCCCACCACTTCCACTTTTCTCCAGGTAGCACTGGCCCTTTCTGCACCCTGGTGTTGCATTGAAAAACACTTCTGGATAACTTTAATTTTTATTTATTTGTTTACTTTAGATCTGGATAAAAAAGGTACCAACACTGCAAGCCACAAACTAAAAATGTAAGAACTAGTAGGATCAGATCAAACTAGATTAGTTTTCTAGAAAGGAGGCCTCTCGTAAAATGCAAATTTTCTTCTTTGACCATGTATTTTGCAGGGATATTAGTGGTGTCTCATGGTGTTAGGACACCCAAACTAGAGTGAATATCCAAGCCAGCATAGCTTGGGCTAGATGATCTTAGAGGTCTTTTCCAACCTTAATGATTCTATGACTCTATAATGGCATGAGGTGCCTTTATAGATTAAAACACTATGCTTAAGACTAATATGAAAGTAGCTGAACTAACTTGCTGAAACACCATGGTGGGTAATCTGTGACATAAATAAGGTGAGAATTCACTTCTCCAAGGCCATGTTCATTTGTTACATCTGCTTTCTCTCTTGCACTGACTCATTTATTTTGTGCTTTCTCATGTAGCAGTGAATACAATAGAGGTGCTTCATAAAAGATATTCAGGGCACAAGTCTTGTTTATTCCCACAGAAACGCTTAAATACTATATGATGATAGCAAGAAATTGCTGTATTCATAGCCACATAAATGACAAAAGCCATCTAACTAGCAGCTGCTATACTTTGTGACCTGTATTAAAAGAATATTTATATAATGTGTCTCCAAATCTGCCTAAGTACTCACAGTGTTTGAAATAGGCACATATATGTATATATGTGTATGACTGCCTCTGTGTGTGTGTGTATACATGTACACATTCAGATAAGCTGTGCTAGCAGTATAAAGAAGTTTTAAGTTACCACAACTGTGAAATCACATGGATATAATGACTTACTGAGACTTTGTAAGTTCCTTTTTTATGTGTATGTGTTACAGGTAACTGCTTGCCATACTAAAAAATAAGTCACTGAAATGACTCCAGAACACATGTTACTGGAGTACTTGAGATTATAGATTGTAGAATGGGGGAGAGAGAGACAGAGAGACAGGAGCCGACAGGCTAAAACAAACATATATGGAGGTGTCTACAAGTCATTATAGCATATTCCTTAACAGATTTGCCTTTCAGGAAAGCTGGAGTTCATTGCATGGACTGAAGGTGATGTGTTCAAATGACTTAGAGGATTTTTGTATGTGTTTGCTCTAAATTTTGTCGCTACTTTCCCCTGCTATTTCATGATTTTCAGTAATATTCCTGTTGACACTTTTTCCTCATCTCTGTATAGGATTTTTTTCTTTTCCCTGAAGCCTGGACACTAGTAGGAAAAAGATTAACACCTAAATCCATAGGGTTCTTCATTAGCTAGGAAAAGCAATTATATTCTCAACACAGGCATGAGAGAATTGTTAGATTTTTTTTTTTCTTCTGAAGACTAGAAGTGCTTTACTGAGAGCTGTATGACTAGGAAATTTGACTGAATTACAATTTATAGTAAGATAATTTTGCTGCTGGAATCAGCATATGATTACCTGGATGCTGGAAGATATTCCTGCTACATTTTATGTTTGTGCTCCAAAGTTTGGAGACAATGGAGTTCATCACTGAAACTTTTTGCAAGAGTTCAGTATAGAAAGAAAAGTTGTTTGTTTGTTTGTTTGTTTTTCAAATGAGAATAAAACATCAAAGCTCACAAGTAGAAAATAAAAGAAAACCAACCTGAATCATTATATACAATAAAGTAATAAGAAAATTAAAAATTTTGAATGGTGTAGCTATCAATGAGATCATAAGTTATGGCTAAATTCATAGGTGACTTAGTGAGTTCTGTTGTCACAACTGTTTACTACTTTGTTACTGTCAGTCTAGGTATCAAAAACAAAACAAAACAAACAAACAAAAAAAAAAGGAAAGAAAAGAAAATTCTCCCAGCATTTGGCATAGACACTATGTGTAAGTAAACAATGTAACTCTCTTCTGGCTTTTACCATGAATCCACTTATCAGTAGTAATAACCTCTGTTCTATTCGCATATAAGATCCTGGAAAGATATAAGACTCTCTGGAAAGAGTATCTTCCTGACATAGGCAGCAGTCCTGAAATCTGAACAGTCTGAGAAAACACAGGATTACTGGTCAACCTGCTAATCTTCCTTCCCAAATATGCTCTTCAAGACAGATTCATGAATCACTGGTATTTCAGGACAAAGGCAGTATAATATTGAACTGCCATTTCCAAAATTATTGCAGGGAAGTTTTTCTGTATGATAGACAAAACTTAGAGGTGTTTAAGGCTTTCAACTCTTCAGCAAGTTCGATGGAACTGCTGCTTCAGAGTGACAGTAGTCCTTTGGGTAGTCCTAAATCTTACACATTTACAAGTACTCTTGCATCACTGTCTCAGTCTTACACTTCTTTTATTTGATAAATATAGCATCAAAAGAAATCAGTCTCAGCACTTGAGCCACATTAATAAATTTCTTCTTTAAAAAAGGATTAAAAACTTTTAATTCAGACTTCACAGTTTTAAAAGTGCACAATGACTTCATAAAAAAAATCTATTTAGTTTTGTTTTAGACAGAAAACTGATAAAATGCATTCGCAGTAAAGAAACTGTGTGGTACAGTATGAAACTCTGTGCCAAGCTACAGATTACAACGCTGTGGGATGCGTATCATTGCAAATTATACAGGGAGTAAGCGGGAAAATACCAAGCTTTTATGTAATATGTTCCAAGAAGAATAAAACTCATGAAGAAATAGATTAAACATATTCTTGAGTTGACATAATAAGCTGAATAGATTTTCTAAAATGATGTCGTATTCAGTAGAATAAAGAAAACGTAACATAATAGGTGCCAAGCATACTAAAGAGGGTAACATTCTTCACAAAAATATACACAGCTCACTGCACTATCAAAGATACTGAGTCAATGATCAAACCAATCAAATGGAACTTGTAACAAGCATGTGAAAAAGACTGAACAAGAGGGACCACAGCAACAGATGAACTCTGTGGAGTAATACACTTTAACAAACTCTGTAGGTAGCAACACAGGAGGCACAGGTACAATGCAGAAGCAGAAGTATAGGTACCAACACATCAGCAGAGGAATAGATTAGATTCCTTTGCCACAGAATGTAAAGTGATGGGAAATTATAACAACAAAATGACACAACATATTTTCATTATTACATTTCAGTTTAACTCCTAAATAGTTGTTCTTAGTTGCTTATAGAGTGTTTTCTTGACATATGAGTTGTAATACTTTATACGTTTTATAGATACAAAGAGGCTAAAAGATGCAGTCAAATTGTAGCTTAGATTCTGAAGGGAAATTTATTTATCTATTTATTTATTTATTTATTTTGGGTAGGTTGGTGATGCTGATCCAGTGCCAACGAACGCAGAGGTTGAAGTCTAAAACATGTTGTTATGTATAATATTAACGTATCTGAAAATACATACAATGGGATGTTATCATACAATATGTTTGGATGGAATTTACAGTGATTTTGCTACTTTTGCTCACTCTTCTTGAAAGTTTTCTTCATTATCAGAGGAAGCTATCATTTCTTTAGTGTGTAGTGATGCTGAGAATAATCTCACTTTATGCTAAATTTCTAAACATTAGTCACCCACTCTAGGCAATGCTTCTATNCACCTCTGTTCATCCTAAAGATGGCAATAAATAGAACCTTGTTAACTTAGATGAGAATCCTGTTAATAAATGAAATTAAGATGAATCGATATTCAAGTCTCTTCAATAGAGAAAGTAATGCAAAGAAGCTCATGTGCTGTAAATTCATGAACTAACTCACTACGCAATATTTTTTCCATATAGAGTACAAATCGTCCTACTGACTTTGTTATGACATTAGTGGTGTATATTCCTTCCAAGGAATGTCCTTGTCCACTATAACCTGTAAGCAAGACAGAAAAATGCAGTTAACTT
>VXAV01005337.1:315152-342282 GCA_013399715.1 Alectura lathami | reverse complement strand
TACACATTTTAAGAGATGTTATCTATGTATTACTTTTCAAAGTTGAATTGAATTATGATAGTAATGTGCAGCATGATTTTTGCTTAAAAGATGATGTTAACCAAATGAGTGCTAGTGTCACCATGTGACAGGTGGGACAGCCAAAGAAAGTGGCAGAAGCACAGCAGTAGTTTGCTGTAATCAGAAGTAACTGGGTGCTGATGGCAACCGCTTTGAGCACCTCTTGTAATAGCAGAAGTCAAACGTTACATGTATTCATCTTTTGTTGTCAGTATATATTGAGTATTACAATTTTAATGCAGTTTTTTCTTTTCTTAAAACGTGCATACGTTCTTTGGCACCCTCTCTATGGTGGTTTGTACTGCAGAGAACACCACCTTTTTCACTGGATATCTATACCTGACGTCCTAAAAGCTGGGAGGACATCTATGTATATGCCATGATGTTAAACAGGGATGATAAAGTATGAAAAGCTATCAAGAAGATAAAATATGTTGCTATGTTTTGGGAACTCCAGGGGTACCATTGCTTCCTGGAGAAGGAGCTGTATGAAACTCTCACAGGAGAAATGTTTTTAATGACAGTGACATTGTAAGAGAGCGACAGAATCATACAAATTCATCTTCAGGCAGAAGTGGTTCCCAGTTGTGATGGTGATCAGAACATGTGGGCTTATTAAACTTGCTGTAATTATGCTGTGTTTTGGGAACAAGGTTATAGAGACACTAGCTGAATATTCTGTTTTTTACAGTTATGTAAATGATTGAAATCTGACACTGTTATGTCTGCTTGGATCAGGAAGACATGAGGAAGTGCTTTTTTAATTAATTCTACTTCAGCCAATTGAAATACGAAGTCAGCTGTTTGGCATTACACTCACAGCTAACACTTCCCTTGGTTAATCAGAATTCTAGCAGGCTGCTGGGTTCTACTGATTTTTGAACTACCATCTGCTCTTCCCAGTGATTACCAGATATGGATCAATAAAATGAGATCCTTACCAGCTTTTTTTCTGAATGCTTTAAAACTCTGAAAATTTGAGCTGTATATAATTGTGATGAGTAATTCCTGGTAAACTTCTCTACAGGCAAATTGAGAATAATAATGATATACATTGGTGCATTCATCCTGACAAACTCTAACCCCTGATAAGACACTACGTTACAGCATATAATATCTTCTGTCCAGAAATCTACAGTCTGTTTGAACTACAAAAAAGTCTGGGGAAAAAAAATACCCAAAAACTCTTTAATATGATAAACTCTGCAACAGGCTTAAAAGACTTCCAGGAACAACGTGTTGATGTAAACTCTCCAGCCAATGAGGTTTGTGGTGTATATTTTGTGTCTAGTGTTACATATAAAGGCCTCTCTGTAGTATCTAGTAAACAAAAAAAAAAAAAAAAAGATAAAAATAATGACATTAAAAATATTCCTTTTTCTCCTAACTTTAATTCCTGTTATCAATGTTCTTAATAAGGTACATTAATAGCTACTCAAAATTCCTGTATGGTATAAATTAACTGAGACAAATTTAAATGAGCTATGTGAGTGTACCATCTTTTAAGAGGAGGATCAGGATATAAATGCCAGTAGTAACTAGGACTAGAAGCATCTAGATCTCACAGTCAGAAGAGCAATAACTCATTACAGAATAATGTCATAGGACATCTTGCAGTGATTCTCAGTCTACTTTGTTACTTCAAATCATAGGGATTTAGTTCTCATGGTTCTTGGATTATACTCTTATTTAAATGGGAGTGAAAAGAAAAATTGTGGAGACTTCCACATGTCAACACAGGAGCAAGACAAATGAGGCCACAAGAACCCCTGTGCTCACCTTTGCAAAGAATATTTTCTGTCAGCCAAACCAATTCGAAAATATGCAAATACATGAGGAATACACTAATAGTATGGTATAAGAAACACCAAGTCTTAAACCCTCAGTCATATTTCTAATACTATCTTTGATGCCTGGCCACTCAAGTTCCCTACTTGAGTTTCTCTATAGAGTCTTTCTGATTACTACAGGATTTTTAAGAAACTATCAAGAAAGAATTAATTTTAAAAAGAATTAGTAGTAGAAAAGACTAATTCTGTTAGAAAGTCCTCTGTAAGAAGTATTGTTCAGCATCTGAAAATAAAAAAGCAGAAGAAATATCAGCACAGGTTAATCAATCAGAAAATGACCACAAGTCATCTATTTGTTATGGCTGTGAAGAAATGGCAATCACAATCCTGAGATGTATGCAAAGAGGTGTTTTCTAGAAAAGATCAAATAGCCTGTGAATGCCTTCATCTAGAAAATGTTGCGCACTTCTACATGCTCATATTTTTGATGCATTTGTTGAAAACAAATACAGATCAAAAGGAGGCCTGCAGTGACGATTGAAGAAATCAAGAGTGCTTTACAAAATGAGAAAAAGAGCTTGGTTTGTTTGCCCTAGCAAAGTGGAGTCTCAGAAGAAATACAGTTGCCCTCTATAAATGCATTGAGGAGGTGCGCTTATACCAGAAGTGAATGACTGTTAAATTTGTCATAGCTAAACTTAGGCTGGAAGTTGGAATAAAGTTCCTAATGACCAAAGGTAGGAGATCTAAAAGAAGATCCCAGTAGGAGGAGTGTAGGTAGGCATCCTAAACACCTTTTGAGTCCTTCATGAAAAGGACTGTATGAGATGTAACAGCAAGAGATTGATAGGCTTTTATGTTGTCAGATAGGTAAATTCAGCACTATAAATCTGCCAAAGTTTCAGTTATAGAAATCACTTCTCAGTGAGAGACAAGAATACCTGTCCTTGGGTAACGGAGGAAAATTCGAGAACGCGCATGGTTTTAAGGGAGAAACATGAAGCTTGTTGCTGTTGTATATTTTCAGTGAGAAAGACGTTATGAAGTAGTGAAGTGGCTCAACGCTACAGTTATTGTAAGGCCTGCAGAATATCTTAGCATGTTATTGGCTCCGTTCATCAAGATTTCTCTATCTAGGGCTTGTCTGGAACTGGATTTAAGGTAGCAATGAATAAGTTCAATGTCTCTGTTTGTTTGTTTCATTTGAGAGTGATCGAGACTGAAAGTCAATTGTGCACAGATATTAGCAAATGGGCTAGCATTCAGTTCAGTAAGCCTGAGGTAATCTGGGTAACCTGTAAGAAGTAATTGGATGTATGCAGAGACTATACCTGTTCCTCTTATTGGATGTTTGTTTTTCATAACTCATGTTTACCAACTACTGCAGTGCTGATGGCAGCCTGCTGTAAAATAATAACATTTCAGCGCTGCTGAGGAAAGCTGTTCCCCATATTTGGTTTGCAAACTGCATCAGTCTGCTTTGAATACAGACCAAGTCACTGCAAGCCATGTTGTTTCCATTTTGAGATTAGAGCATTTGCACGTATTATGAGGGATCAAACTTTAAATCAGTCCAGAAACCATACCTGGTAGAGAATGTGACACCTGATACTAAAATACTGCATTTTGGCAGAATACAGCCCAAACTGAATTCTCACAAACATCCATGCCGGATTCCAGATGCAGCTGAAGATGTGAATAATTTCGCAAGGATGATTGAGAATCTGTGTGTTTCAGAACCAATTTTATATCCTATTCCATTCTGCCGCAGCTCTGGTCAGCAGAAGCATTTGATCTAGATCAAGTAATTAGGAGAATCAATGAGTAAAACCAAAAAGTAAAAGAAATTGCAATCCAAGACAAAAATTTTTAAAAATTATTATTTTTTTTATATTTCTTTTAGGGACCTTCAGTTTTAAATCTATTGTTTTCTGTCTTGTTTGATATTATATTGCCAAAATTTAATCTTGTTGTGTGCTCAAGAGACCATTAACCTCTTTATTCATATTGTGAAAAAAAAAATGTGAAGAAAATGGCATTTATAAGAGAGGACAATATTATAGGATTTGATTCTTATTGTAGAGTTGCTTTGTTGGAATGATTGTATAGAAGCAACCTTTAAAGATCAGGATTAAAGATTGAGACACACACTCTCCTTTTATGTGGTAGATTTTACAAAATTAAAGAATTGTAGGGGTTTGTGTTTACAATAGCAGAATCCCTGGAGATGCCAGCTATGTACTTCTTCATAAGACATCACTTCAGCCAAGATTCCTTTTTCCTCAAGATTCCAGGCATCTGTACTGAAAACATCTATTTAGTACACTCAGGATATGAAAGATATGTATAAAAATCAAATGTCAAGGTTTCTGCTGTTTGTTTATGAGTCCAAAGAAAGGCTCTCATTCTCTCTTGTGTGGGGATTTTGAGGAAGATGACAAATAAATTACAAAGCTTGAGATAATTGCTTCCAGACAACACTAGAAAAGAACAAAAAGCCACTGAAACCATTTGACTCAGCTTTGGTTTGGTTTCTTTCAATGAAAAAAATCCATCTGGTCTCAGAAGCAGACAGATTAAACTTTAGAATGAACTGAGATTTTGAGAAGTAAAATACAAGCTAAACTAAAAAGCCTAATTTGAGTGCATGCATGTGAAAAATTGAGATATTCCAATAAAGAATTTCCACTTTGGGAAGCGAAAAGATGTTTTTATAATTGTGTGTGTGTGTTTTTGTTTGTTTGTTTGTTTGTTTCCCTTAAGTTTTTCAGATAGTTCTTATAAACATTACAAAATATAGAAAATGAAATACACTAAAAAGCCACAGTGGTACACTTTTCTGTATGTGGATAGCTCTCTTAACATCTCCCACAGTTTTGTCTTTGGATGATGCGAGTGGACAGTTCTGTGTTGCAAAATATACCAAGTGCGTCAGGGCATCATTAGATCATGTAATCACTGTACCAAAACCAGTTACAGGGGAAGGGCTATGCATTTCCTTGCTGCACTGCTGTCTTTTGGCTTTTTCCTGCTGTAGCCCAAAACACTAGGTGCATCTGGTTAACAGGTTGCAAATAATCTGGGCCAACTGTTTCCAGCAGATGTGAGTCAGAACACTCCAGAGATGCTCAGAACTGTGCACCATATTGGTAACACTCAGATCTGGTTGGGAGAGTATGCGTGGGAGACGGTTGTGAGAGTCTCATACCCTGGGCATGATGAGACCTGACAGGAGGATTGCACCAAATGGGCTTCTTTTTCAGGGGGCAATTGCAGCAAGAAAGAACGGCGGTATGTTCAACATCTCAGCAACAGCCTCTTCGGAGAAACAATGCCATTATTTAGCACAAAAACATTGCTAAGTTTTAACGACAACGATGCTGAATGCAGGATGACAGAAATGTGTATTCGCTGGATGGTGAATACCCAAGGTCAGTGATGCTGCCAGGAATCCAGCAGCCCAGTACCACTGTGTAGTGCCCTATCCAGCGAAATAGTGGAATAATAGTAGAGCTGAAACGTATTCTTATTTATTATCATTAATGAAATTGTAAGAAACTCTCTTATGCAAATCATGTTCCAGTTTATGAAAGCATCGATTTGGCTTGAGGGATTTAACTATGATTTTCAATCATAAATTTCAAATACTATTTCTATACTTAAAATACATAAAGTGGCAAATAAAAAATACAAGTTCTCTCCTTACTAAGCTACAAAGACAGCTGAAGAGTGGAAGCCTTTCCTTTCAACCATGTCCTCTCAAACCACGGACAAGTCCCAGAGAGAACCAATGGGGTTGGTTCCCTGAAAAGCCAGGGCCTGAGGCACAGCAAGAGCCTGGCAGCACTGTCTGCCGTGGGGCCAGATCAAGCCAGCCAGCCAGCGTGCTCCTCACCTGAAGACCAAAAGGATGCTGCCACCAGCCCAGGCCCCATGAGAGGTACTCCCTTTTCCTGATGCCATGGAAAAAGATATCTACCCCATACGTGCGTGCACATACCTGCTTGCACGCACACACAAACATCCTACACACATGTTAGCGTTTGCCAAGCTACCCAACTGCTTNTTTTTTCTTTTTTTTTTTTTTTTTTTTTTTTTGTAATCCATCTGAGACAGCCTGTTCTGAGCTGGAAAGGGAATATCAGTAACAGAAGTTTCTGGAACAACAGGTGACTGCTGTGTTTGCACAGTTTGTGCTGCTGGGGAGCCAATCCTATTTCATGAGCCCATTCTTCTAGCATTGTTACACATTGTTGCCATCCTTTGTCACTATCTGATGTGAATTGACATTAGTTTTGGCAAGAAAAAATATAGCTGAAAAAAAGCAGTTCAAATAAACCTATCTGAACCTTCAAAAATATGTGATGCCTTGTGGAAAGAGAAAAACAGCTGCAAGAAAGTGTTTTATAGTTTACTGTGTAATCACAGAGACAAATATTCTACAAATCAGTGAAACTGCAATGGCACTGTGGCAAGGGCAGTGCCAAATGACACTGGGATGCTGTTACTCACAATTCTCATCTAAGCTTGTGGTTATTTCTGCACTGTGTGATTTACCCTTAAACAGCCCTTAAATCAGGTCATTTACCTGAATTCCCTGGGATGAGCTGCTGTGGTAAGGCACTTCAAAACATGGTCGCACATTTTTCTGCAACTTCTCATTGTTTTCTGACCTAGAATTCTTAGGAGAAAATCCCAAAGGTACAGATGAAGGCTCAGATTCTGTTTCTGTAAGTATATTATCAAATGAAAAGCTCGGATTCCTCGGTAAAGAAGGCACTTGGACCGCATGAGTTTCATAATTGATTCTGTAAAATCTTCATGTTTCCCAGAACAACTACACACACTTATTCCCTTAAACTCCTGAAAGACAGATTAGTACAGAACTGATGCTGTTTGGCTGTGCTTTGGTTTGCCACTCGACTCACAATCTGCGGCTGTGCTAGAATGCAGTGCTCACAGCGGCTCGCCAGTGCATAGTCAGCCACTGCACGCTCATCCGCTGTTGGTATTTCTCAGGTCTGATCTCACCACCATAGATGTTAGTGATTTCATGTCTGTTACATCATGCTTTGGAAATAGAGGTGGGACTACAAATGAAGGAATTTTCTGTAAGCTGTAAAATTTAAATTTTGTCTGTACTTTATCTTCTACTGATATTTGAAATGTAGAGCTTATAGGAATTATAAATTTTCTTTATAACTTTAAAAAACACTGAGAAGATTTGTTAGGTAAAAAAAAATGTTGGTATTTCAAAGGTGGCTAAAAGAACTAATTTTCTCTTGGGAGAATTAATAAATTGAATACAAACTACATCAGTTACGATAGTTTTAATGAGAAATGTATGCATTATGCATGTAAAATGAGAACTCTATGTGAATTGGGAACAAACTAGATTTTTAGCAGGATTTTCACAATTTCTCTATTTTCCATTACAAAATAGAATGAAAGAAATGAAATTCAGAGTTTTCTCTTAAGAAAAATTGTGAAAAATATTTGATAGATTAAGCACACATTTTAGATACAACTGAAATTTTCTGTTTTTAATTTTTGTGTTTTCACATTAAGAATGTTAAAAATAAGAACTTTAATAGATTTCTGAACAGTGCAAGCATTTTATTTTCCTTCTTTTGGAATTCTTATCTTTGCATGAAGCATCTTGCTTTTGAAACATTTGCCAATGGAAAAAAAAAAATACTTGTAAGATTTCTAGTGAGTTCGAGATACAAAAAAAATTTTTAGAAGTGAAGCCTATAAAATACTAAGTTTTAAAAGACTGTCATCCCTCAGCTCAACTCTACCTGACAAGGTAGGTCAGTGGCAACTGACCAGAGAACAGTGGTAACGTTACGAGCAACATCCAACTACAGACACAACATAAACTGATTTGATCAGTAATGTGACCCAGTACAATTATAAGAACAGTGTTTTGAACTGTCCCCTACCTCCTTAATGGGTTGCAGGAGGGCAGTAGTTTCCAGGTCTACCAGTGTCACACAGAAGAGTTTTACTGCACTGTTGAATAATGAAATAATGTTTTTTTACTCTACAACCTCACATTGAAATGGTATGATATCATGCATTTGCAAGATAAAACATTACATGGACCAGTTTTTTCTCCAGATCAGTTCATTTAGGTACAATGAAAGGTTTTTGGATCAACATTTTCAGATAGCCAGGCATAAGTAATATTTAATTATAGCTAAATTCTTGTAAATAGTCCAAAGTAAAAAAGTTATTCCATAGTCATGGAACCATGAAAATGGTTAGAAAGGACTTCAGGACGTCATCCAGTCCACCACCGGATGCTGCACTGAGTAGCATCCAGCATTCATACAAAAACAAACAAATATAGCATGTATAGGCAAACAAGATCAGGATGTTTCATGTACTCTCTGAAGTCATGGACTTCCTAAGTGTGCTACACTTGTACATCTGCTAAACTGCTAGCACATGGTGACTGGTGCAACAAGTCTGTTATATTCTTCCTTTCGCTTTCCTTTTCTCTTTCTTTTTGTCTTTCTCCTTTTTTTTTTTCTTTTTTTTTCTTTTTTTTTTTTTTTCTGGCTAATTACTGTGCTTCAGATGTGTAACATCTAAGCAAATAACATTTTAGATAAGATGAAGAGCAATTGCAGTGGAAAATTGAATAAAAGTGGTTTCACTTTTTCATCTCCCTCTTATCTTGAACTTGTAGGTCTTTCAGCTTTGTCCTTCAGAAGTGGTTCCATTAAATTTTGGGCTAGAATGATTGATTAATCCTGTTTTAAGACCTGTTTCTAGTTCTGAATAATTTTTGCTGTAAAAATGAAATAAACTTTCTGTGTGGATTATTGTGAAAGAAAACTTTTGCCAAATGCCTCCTCCTATTGTAGAGAGAGAGAGTATTTTTTACTAGAGCAGTGCATAATTTTTGCCCTCACAATGCTGGAAGAACACAAATCTTCCCTGTCCTGTCTGCCATGTAGATAAGAGGATGGTTCTCTATGATGACAGGAATGCTTGCATAAGAGCCCTGGACAAAATGCAAAAGAAGAACGCAGAAAATCACACTCATTGGAGGTAACTTTTCTTTCTCCTTCACTACTCATCCATATGCATTCACACTGTGGTTGATTCCATCTACTGCATATGCTCACTAATTACCAAAAGGTGAATCTCCTGTTACAGCTTCTTCTGAAAGACAGGGTGGGAGGAGTGGAGTCATCACAGTCATTATTGTGTAGATCCAGAAGTTATATTCCTATGTAATAATAATGCCAGAGAAGAGAAAGAGGGGTAAGATTCTGTTCTGAGTGGAGTGAATAAATAAACCACAAAGGTCTTAGACAAATTCCAGATCATCAACCTAGTTCTAACAATACTGTGAGCAATAGAATGGATGGATCTCAATAATATTTGAGATAATCCCTCAAGGGACAGGGTATAATACTGCCAAATGAAATTTATGTTGTTGGTTTCCTTCACTTTTGTAATTTTTCTTGCCATTAATTTAAGAAATTTATCTTTTTTTTATTATTATTATATTTTTGTTTTCACTTTAAGCTTGTCTAGCAGAAAGACCAAATCTAGATAAAGGAGACTTCTCTGCAGAGTAACTAATCAAGTAAAACGGATTTGTGCATGCAATATTCCTCCTTCCTTCTAGAAGCTGAGGTATGTCTTTTGCCAGGATTTAAGGACTAGTTTGAAAGTGCTGTGAAAAACTATATAGGGTTCAGTGTCAGAAAGATAATGTATAGCTGCAGGTACAGCCTAGATCATCAACATGCTAGTTTTTAAAATCAAACAACTATGATGCATTTGAAAACATCACCCCAATGATTAATTAATTTTAAAAAATAAACAAAACTGTTAAATCTCAAGGTTTTGAGAATCAGAAACAAATTTCAGAGTCAGACAATGCCAATGATTCACCAGAAAGATTGCATAGTTTTTCTTCCACAAAATGCTCTGGTAACAATTTCTGGTCTTTTTTTTTAATTACGGAATGATTTGATTCCTTCACAACTCCAGTATTATCTCAGTACCACTTTTCCTATAGATTATCTGTCATCAAGAATGCAAATCAGCTGAATTGTGAATTTTAATATCTTCTTAAATTCTATACTCCTTGAAGAGAGAATTTAGTAGAATATTTAGCTGTGAACGTATTAGTAGTCTGATGAGGATTCGTTCCTGTACTCTAGCTGGAACGAAACATTTTGCCAGCCTGAGGCCACAAGTGATCTGACTCCTATTGCTGCTCAATTAAAGGTTAACTTGACAAGTAGAGATCAACTCTCTTTCCTCATAGGCTACTTCAGAAACCTATGAAGGCGTCGTACATGTTTGTTAATGACTGTTGCACAGAATTTTTGAACTCACTAGGTTATGAAGACCTAATGACTAAATTTATCTACTAGATTGACATATACAGATTGATTTAAATTCAGTAAGTCATACTGAAAATCCTTAATTTAGTGGTTTTGCCTATGGCCTGATTGGAACAACAGAATGGAGTATTTGTTGAAAATAATAGAGTTAATAAAAGTTAATCAACTTTATTTTTCTTATACCTTTTTCCCTGAGGAAGCAAATATAAATCTGGCATCTTTTAAATTTGAGGCTAATAGTCCATTGGAATGGAATGCTTGTAAGCCTAATTGCTTAGTCATGCACAGATACTAAATATTGGGAAACTAGATACTCTAGTGGAAAATATTCTATTTTCAAGAATTTTTTGTATCGACCTTGAAATCATTAAAGTTTACATATTGCCATTAGTGCTCAAGAGCAGATCATTTGCTTATTTTACTGTATCTGTGGGGGTGTGGTTACGACCTACCATCTCCTCTAGTATTCATTATAATATGCTGCAGGGCATGTCTGACTTCTCCTCTTGTTAACCTGCGCACCTTTCCAATTATGTAGTTTTCCCATTTCTTAATAGGACGTCCTTTCATTTTCAACCAGTGTTTTCTGATCCCTAGAATTTCTATTGGAAGGTGAGGCTTCTCATTCTTGGGGCTGGGCAAGTATCATGTGTTAACCTGCAGTTTCGAATGTGACACGCATCCATAGGTAGGGAGTTATGGCTCAGCTCACTTGGAGGAGTCTGCATTAGTCATCTGTTTCCTTTCGTTCTTCATCCAGAAATATCAAGCAAGAATTGAGGCTGAGGTTCATATATTCATATCCATTGATTTTCATCCTTAGTTCTCAAGGCAGAAGTAAGCAAAGAAGCCCATGCTCTATGATGGTGATTATGAACACCCAGTTTAGTCTGGCAATTTCCACTAACTGTTGGCCTGATACGACAAATGAGCTTTTGTCCATTTCGTTGTAACTAACTCCTGGGAAAAAAAAAAATTATGATGACTATTTCCAAGGTCCAGCCAGCCACTACAACATTGGTATTTTTGACACTGAATATGTCAAAAACAGCTTTGAGCACTGTACTGATGAGTTAGTCCTATGGATTTCAGATTTCAAGCCTTTCAATGACAGGCAACCTTCAGGAGAGTTTATGATATGCACCATTTGATGCTGCGCCCTCTGAACTACTTAGTGTCATCGTTTCCTATTCCTCTAATCCTGTTATCCTTGCCATGTGAAGAGCAGTTTAATAAGAAACATGTTAGCAGAACACAGGGGTGTATATAAGGATCCTGACATTCCAACCAGGGGTTGCTTGGTACTCATGCCTCTCTCCTGTCTGCACACTGAACTTGCCAAAATCATGAAGCAGAACAGTCCTGCTATTTTCCTTTCACACTTTCTTTCATGCAAGTTATGAAAAACTCTGAACTCTAATGCTACCTGTTAAGCTGTTAGTTAGCACAAAAGCAAATGCATTTGAAAGATGACTCAGGAAGTAGGGAACATTGGAAATGCTGGATGAGAGAAGCCTGAAAAAAATCAATCCTAACCAATGCTTCTTGCAGAGAGAGTGCCCTTTCTCCAAGATCTTAGTGACTGGCAGTGACGCTGTGGGTTGAAATAAACACTGAGGTCTTCTCTGTATTCTTGGGAATGGTTCTCTGTTTCCTCCAGAGCTCAGCTTTGAGTCATCACCATGCTGTAGGCAGGCAGCCTGTTCCTCTCAGGGATTTCCCAGGCTATACTTTTCTCAAAGCCTTTTCCACTCTGCATTTAAAATGTTCTGCAGAGCTGAGCTTTCCCTTGAGGAAAGGAACAATTCCCCTCTTCCTTCTCCTTTCCAGAAGTTTTGCTCTGACTCAGGGTACTGCAGCTGGAGAGAGATAAAAATAAGACCTCCTTCTTTGTTGCCATCCATGCAACCACTTTAAGAAAACAGGAAATACACACTAGGTTTATAAAATAAGCTTGAAACAATCTATCTTTTGCAACCACAACACTGTAGGAGCAAAGTGCTCTACAATAAGGATTGTAAGTATCAACTTGCATTTTAAAAGATTCTATCACATTGTATAGGTGTTGAGTTTTGGCCACTATTTTTTCATCTGTTCTTGGGGAGTTTGGTTTGTGCCTTTCAGCGTGCCTATTCTCTATTAATAACCTATTCTCTAATAATAACACTTTTCTCTTCGGTTTTGCAATGGCCAGAGCTTACTAACAATTTTATTTTTTATTTTATTTTTTTTTTCATTTAAATCCCCTGCAGCACCAATGGTCTACAACAAGGTGCTATGAGTCATAGTAACTTATCTCACCCGAGTTGGGCTAAACCAGTTTTCTGATGTGGGAAACTCCCTGAACAAAGAGCTGGAAAGAAATCAAATCCACTGCTCTCCATAAATCATTCTGCAAATTTAGACCTTTGGAAGAACCATTAAAAGCTAGATCTTATCCTATGGAGTCCTTAGAGTTTAAACACTTTTCAGGGTATTTTGTTTCAAAGACACAAAGGCTATGACAGCAGGTGGCATATTATGACCTAATGAGGGATTATCAGGATAGAGACACACTTCCCTCCTCAAGCATAGTCTTTTGGATTCAGACTACTTCAATAGCCCCAATGAGATACTTCTCAGTCCCTGGCATCAGCCAGGCAGTCCTCTGGAGGTCTGGTCACAGCTTCTTCAAGGACTGTGCTGCCCTTTGTTGCCCCAGGATGAGACAGCACACAGAAGAGCAATTCTGTTGTCCCCACCCGAGTCAAAGGCTACCAGATTACCTCCTTCCCCTTCAAATCAATGTGATTATAGGGAGCTTTGAAACACCCAGGTGAACAGCCTTGCTGTCATCTCATGACAGAAAGAGAACTTACAAATACAGGTTCTTTGAGATGTTTTCCAGATGACTGTTGACTCGTTTGCTTTTTGCTGAAAGCCTTCATAGGCCTTTGTTTTAACACCTTACAGTTGAAAAGATCCAAGACAAAGACTTCACATGGATTCTCTCTTTTAAAATCATGATGTATGCCAGAAAGTTCAGGGTGAAAATCTCTCTAATCTTAAAAGAGTAGGTATATATGTATCTATACCCTATTTTATATAGTGTGAATATACATCTGAACAATACTAGCTCATAATTTCACTTTAATAATCTTTTTCTAATTGTTTTAAATCACATGGGAATTAAAAGCCTAAGAAATTCCTGATGTATTCCTGTCACTAGGAAAATAAAATATTAGGGAAATTGTTCTTCCAGTCTTTTTCCATGATGCTTTCTGCTAGTCTCTATGTTCCTGACTCACTCATTTCACACATTCTTCTACAGTAGATGGCTTCTGCCATCCCTGAGATATTTAAATGCCCAGAAAATATAATAAAATGAACACAGTTAGAAGTATCCTATTCTGCAACTGCAGAATCTTTTCTTTTGCTGTCTTCTGTTCCCAAATCTGGATTTTAAGAAGCAGAAATTAATGTCTGTTTTCCCAGCCAACATGGGAAGCAGGAAAGTATGGCCAGCTGTTGTTATTAATTTAAACTTATTAGAGAGTCGTAAGAAATATATTTAGGCAGAATCTTATGTTTCTCTGTAAAGAAGTGAATACATTGAACCGTTCTCATCTATTTCTGTAGCAGATATATTCATATGAATACTACTGTGTTCCAGAGTGAAATCAGTGGTCACAAAACCCGTTATAGTGAGTTTTATAGTCCAAAAATGCCGGTAATTTTTAGAACCAAATGCAAAACTTTTTTCTTCAAATTTACTTTCTCTCACTAAGTATTTTAGACAAGATCTTGACTTGACAATAAAACTGATGAGAAAACATTGGTGGTAAAAGTGAGTACTTATCAAACATACAAACAGGTTTCCCAATATACAAACATGTCTGTGTCTTTCCATACAAAGTGTCAAACAAAAAAGAGAATTCTGTGTTTCATGTCAATCACTTATAAAACTGTGTTGAAATGATTAAATGTAGCAGCAGTTGTTAATATGTTAGGGTTTTTGTTATTGAACAGGAAATGGATTAGCATAATCTGCAAAACTACACTTCCTTTTAAAAAACTGTGAGGATAGCTCTTTCAATACCTTGTCAAAACATACAGCTGAAATGGAAAGAACTAAGTAAAATTGAACCATGGCAAGAGGACTTTAGAAAAATTGGTTTTATCTTTATCCTGGACATTTAACATACCTGAGAATTAGGGATAGGCAAGAAAATGATTCAGCTAGCCAACACTAAGTGCAGCTTTTGTGCCCCAGCCAGCCCTCCCTCTCTGTTTGCTTGCTGGGTAAGAAGGAAGGCATGTTCATGATTCAGAGCTATGAATTCTCACTAGACAGCTGGCTGCTGCCCATCAGCTGTTGGCAGTTCACACAAATGAGTCTGGAGCAATGTACATCCTCCAAGCAGTATTTTGTACTGGCCTGGCTTAGGTTAAGTCTGTTCTTAATCTTCAGCATCTTTTGACTACTCCAATGCAATTGATTACCCAAATAGCATAAGGGCAAGAATAAATAAATATAAATATATGAAAAATGCCCTTACAGTTGTCTCAAATATTTCTCCAATTCTCCCAAATATGTTTGGAAAAAAAAAATCTCAAAAAACATACCAACAAAAAAAGCCCCACACCTCTCTAATACATCCAATACATTTTACCAGAGAAATCTGTATACTTGTGGCACTGAAACCTGCAACTCCTTATTATATAAATGTACTTACATTGCTCTCCAAAATCAGCTCCTGGTCTCCCTAGCAACGCGGACTGCAAAGAGCTCACCAGCCTGGTGTTCTGCTGTTTGTGCAAGCTTCCAAGTCAAGTGGAAGATTTTTGGTTTAGGATTCAGAACTTCCCTTAAACCAGTTCAAATTACTGGTAAGGGAGATTCTTCTTTTGCAGGCAGTCTCATAAAAGCTTATTTGGAATATTTAAGCAATTAACCAATAGGCATTTCTGAGATAAACAGAATTTATTTGGTAGTTGAATGAAGACCTGGCAATTTATTGTTTTCCTATACTATCCTATGTCTCATGATCATACAAGAAGACGCTTTTATACTGAAAATCATTTCTTTAACATAGCTTTCCTTTATAACTTTTTCACATAACAATGCAAGAATATATGCAAGAACAATTCCATTTCTTTCTCAAAGCTTCTAGAAAGTAATGCATTTTTCTTGTACTGTAAGACAGAAATGTGAGAAATATTATTTATTATTCCACACATCAGTGCTTGTGAGGTGTTATCATACGACTAATGGTTTCATAAGACTATCTCAGCTGGCTGCAGCCATTGAAGATTTAAATCGATTTTGTAAATTAAAATCTCTTTTTAAAACATTCATTCCACAGTCACTTCTAGTTAGATTGAGGTGTTTTTTTTTTTGTTGTTGTTATATTTTTCTTTTAAAACATAATTTTCATGCTGTTTCTGTGCACAAGCAAAGTAACAGTAATTTAGTTTAGATTTAAGACTGAGATAGTTCCCCTTCATCAGTTGCCACAGCATTCCACTGCATGTCACTGAACTGATGAGGAAATCACTAACAAAGGAAACACCACATGTGTTAACAGTCAAATATTATGTTACCCAAAACATTTGCAGGCTTCTTAATTCATTTGTGCAGTGCTGAGGACCAAGAGAGGGAACAGAAGTACAGTCAGCCTCTCAGGACGGGTGGCTCTGAGCTGTAAGCTCCAGGATCCTGTCTTTGAGTCCAAAATAGGCTGGTGGGAAAAGTGATACAGCAATGAGATCACTGTGTGCTTCTGGACAATTTTCTTTTTCCTATATATTTAAATACACAGGGAGTAATCCCTCTGTTGAAGTGAGGCCCACAACATGAAGACGGGCAAAGGTTCAGCTGAAAGGAAAGAAAAATATGTTCTTGTACCGCTAGATTTTCCTGCCTGAGCGAGTTGGGAACAGCTTTGTGGCTTGCTTGCTGGAAAGCTGTGGGCCCTGGAAGAAGGGATAAGCACATATCAGACAGACGTACTCAAATCATGAACTTCCCTCAGCAAAGGAAGTCAGGATGGTTTTGTTTTCCTTTGTGGGTTTAAATTATAGGAACAAACCGTGAAGGTCCTTGACGGAGGCCTTTCAGCAGACATGCCACACTGCCCGATTGTGCTGGTAGCACCGGGTTAGACACGTCTCCACGCCTGGGGTCTGAGAACATGCTCTGTGTGTACGCTCTGTACTCTGACTTCTCTGCAGCAAAACACGGCTGGGTCTATTGCTGCTTTATTAGCATTTCTGCTCTAGAGCAATGCAAAACCACCAGCCCCAGAAAAAAATCCATTTAATTAGATTTTCACACCACATCTGCTTGGATCCAAGGGGCTTGCTGAACACTGTGCTGCCTCCAGGTAATGTAGGGGAAGAGCTTCTCCAGTCTGTACCAAACTCCTGCTGCAAGGGGTTTACTCATGTTGCTCAAATGCCCTGCAAAATAAAATCGAGTCTGACAAAAAGCAGCTGCAAATGAACTACAGTTCTGATTTCTGATGAAAATTTGAATGACTAGATTGTATCTGGGGTAGGATTTTAAACAAAAATAAATTGTTTGTGTAGCTTATACCTAACTTTGGGTGTCTTATTGTAAACTGCACAAGAAATACGAATAAATGATTTTACAAATAGATTTGATACCTGTGTCATCTACAGGATATGTACTGCCTTGGACACAGCAGCACATGCACAATTTTTCATTGTTCATCTGTAAATAAAGCTTAGTTAGACTGCCTCAAATTGAAACAAGTTCTTTAATTCTCATTTCCCTCTCCAATCCTCAGAATGAATTCAGAATAGGAGAAGCAGTTTCCAGATCTGTCATGCAAGCTAAATCAAAACCAGAAGTTAGAAATATATATGAAGACTTTCCCTTCTACTCTTTGTTTCCCAAAGAGTTTTTGTTTGTTTGTTTGTTTGTTTTCTGCACAGCAATACTGTTCCTGTCTGGAAAGAAATTTAGTTTCCAGAGAGAAGTTATACCAGTAAAAAACATGCAGAAATTTTTAAATACAGAAAAAAAATAAAAAAAAAAAAAAGAAAGTTTAATCAATGTTGCCTTATTGCTCATTTCTTTTTAAGTGATGGCATGGTAGAGAGATCTTTTTGTTTTCATTTAATGATTTATGTTTGTACGAATGATTTTAACTCATCCTTCGTTCACGTCAGATAGAGAGGTTGTTACAAAATCATGCAAGTCTTGATTTAACTGTCCTTTGCTTATGCAGAATACTACTTATAGATAGTTATTTGTCTTGGTACTAAGTGGTGGCTAAATGTATTATTCTACTAAACAATTTATTAATTAAAAATGAGAGTATTCAAGCAATTCAAATTGACTTTGTGCTTTCAGTCTGTTTATGAATGAGTTTATTTTGCATCTGAGGTTTGTGGATGGGTTTTGTTTCAAAACAGAAAACAGACAAGTACCTGAAGTTCTTTTGTGGAGTTTAATGTAAAGAATAGGTTCAGGCAAATCGCTACATATGGTTAATCATACTGAAAACTACCTGAATTTAAGATCATCCCCAAATTATGCAGGAAAGAAAAAATAAGTTTTTCACCATATAATCAAAATCTGCACTGTAAATGCATATGGACATGGGATTACAGTCACATTTCCCTTTGAAACTTTACCTCTGGCATTTCCTGACTTTTGGGTACTTAACTGTGCAGTTCAACTTTTCTTAACTTGGTGTTTTTACTTTTTTGAATGGAATGTTTATTTGTGCTGAAGACAGATAACGATCGAACATCTGCCTGTGGATACACAGACCATGCCAACTGCTTGCAGGCCTCACCAAGGAGGAACACCCAGTATCGGGGTCTACAAACAGCAGCCCTAACTGACTGCACTATTTTTTCATGACTAGGCCGGACGTACTCCTTCCAGCAGAGGGCAGCGTATCTTCCAACAGTACTTCAGTGTAATTTAAGAGTGAAAATTCAAATACGCTTTCAAAAAAAGCTTGAAGTAGATGATAAACAAGAGAGATCATTTGTGTTGCCTTTCAGGAGTAATGTGATTTTGGTCTGGCTTTATTCCAAGAAGTACAGAGAAGGCCTTTTGATTAACAATGGTATGCCATTATGAAAAAAATACATTCTCACTCTTAAAAATTAATAAAATGTGAATTTGTAATACATAAACAGTGTATTCTTAAAGCCTTATTCAAAAAAAAACTCGGTTTTGTGTGGTTCAGTTTAAGATGCATCTTTTTTACAATTTTTTCTTTGAAGGAAAAAATTAGATTAGTATTTTATGTCAAAAAGTAGAATTCATTAAGGTTTTGTCCACAGTATTGTTTCTAATAACAAACTAGGCAGACATATAAGTGACCCATCTCTTTAAATACTCATTATGAGATATGCTGCTCTTTTTCAGACTTCTGGTCTTTGCAAAGATCAAAAATGCTATCAAAATTGTAAGACCCCATGACAGGTTGGAAGTCATATGTCTTGAGACTGCAATTGCATGGTTGTGATTTAGTAGCTCTGTTGCATAAGAAAGACTCAAAGACTTTATTGATAACTGTGAATTATCCTTTTTCATTGCATTTTTATGTAGAATATCCACTCTGAGAGTTTGATGCTCAGCATCTGAAATTTAGCAGCTTTGCTGGTATATGCCTAAAGACAGAGGCAAATGCTACATCAGCATTCTTCCTACTCTCATACAGGATGGGCTTCTGTGCACTTAGGGCTTCCTCTAGATATCTGATAAATGAAACTGCTCCCTCTTAAAGCTGCCTCCATTTAAAGGGGAAGAAAGCAGAATTTACATGGCAATGGACAGCAGTGTTCAAGTAAAGGAGTGCCACAACCAGTGACAATGTTGATAAGAATGACTGAAGAGAAAATAAATACAATCATAGAATCATAGAATAGCTTAGGTTGGAAGAGACTTCAAAGATCATCTAGTTCCAACCTCCCTGCTGTGGGCTGGTTGCCACCCACTGGATCAGGCTGCCCAGGGCCCACCCAGCCTGGCCTTGAGCACCTCCAGGGATGGGGCAGCCACAGCTTCTCTGGGCTGCCTGTGCCAGGGCCTCACCACTCTCTGAGTAAAGAATTTCCTCCTAATATCTAACCTAAATCTATCCTCCTTTAGTTTCAAGCCATTTCCCCTTGTCCTATCACTATCAGACCACGTAAAAATTCGCTCTCCCTCCTGTTCATAAGCCCCCTTCATGTACTGGAAGGCTGCAATGAGGTCTCTCCAGAACCTTCTTTTCTCCAGGCTGAACAAACCCAGCTGCCTCAGCCTTTCTTTGTAGGACAGGTTCTCCAGCCCCCTGATCATTTTGGTGACCTCTTCTGGACCTGCACCAGCAGCTCCACATCTTTCTTGTGCTGGGGGCCCCAGGCCTGGACACAGTACTCCAGGTGAGGCCTCACAAGGGCAGAGTGGAGGGGAACGATCACCTCCCTCTCCCTGCTGGCCACCCCTCTCTTGATGCAGCCCAGGATGCCATTGGCCTTCCTGGCTGCAAGAGCGCACTGCCGGCTCATGGCCAGCTGTTCGTCTATCACAACGCCCAAGTCCTTCTCCGCAGGGCTGCTCTCAAGGAGTTCTTCTCCCAGTCTGTACACACACCTGGGATTGCCCCTCACCAAGTGCAACACCTTGTGCTTGGCCTTGTTGAACCTCATGAGGTTCTCGTGGGCCCACTTTTCCAGCCTGTCCAGGTCCCTCTGGGTGGCATCTCTTCCTTCAGGGGTATCAACTGCACCACTCAGCTTGGTGTCATCAGCAAACCTGCTGAGGGTGCACTCAATCTCACTGTCTATAGCTGATTTTATCCCCATCTTCTGTTCTCTTACATATTGCAGGTGCCTGATATAGAGTTTATTTAACATGGTTTTTGAAACTGGAATCTGCTTTTCTTAAACTCTTTTTATTGACTAGATTTAATCCAGATAGTTTGTGAAGTAAAATCTTCCAGGTAATACAATTGTCCTGGAAAGAAAAGGTGAAGTAAAGAAGTGTTTGGGTAATAATAATTTATAACATCTTTTTCATTTTTCCATTGCATTTGTGTGAAAGAAATGTATGGCAATGAGTGACCAGGGCCAGGAGAAAATTAGTAAGTGAATTGTAGTGAATGTAAAATTCTAGCCGCACCTAATCCAGGTTCTGAGTTAAACTCATGAAATGGATTTCAGATTAGAGATATTACCAGTAAGCAAAGAATCAAATTTCCAGTTCCAGCTATTTACTTTATATAAACATCCTGGCAGCAAATTAACCACAAATATGTTGGATGAAATCATGTTCTTCATCTAAATCTACAATGAATATCTAGCCAAAAGAAGTATGTTGTTCTTTACTGGTACCTCTCAAAATTCTCAGTGAGTTTTCTTTCTAATTTGTTTTGCTAGCCTTATATTTTTGTAAACATCGGCCTTTGATATAAACCAGCTTTTCTACTAAGGTAGTTCTGGAGCAATAGATTGAGCTTTCTATTGTAAATAAATCTGCTCTTAACTTCTAGAATTATAAATAACGCTAGGAATGTCAGGGCAACCTCGGAAATAAGCCAAGTCTTAGCACAGCTGCTATGACCTTGCATGTCAGCATCTTAGCCTTTATCAGTGTTTGGTTTGTGTACAACACAAAGTTTCTTGAGTTTTACATTAATTTAATTCTATTTCTTTATTTACTTATTAGAAAAAATAAAATAAATAAATATGGTTTCCAGGCTGTATGTGAGGTTTCCTAGGAATTTTGCATGGTATGTCTCTGACAGAAAATTTGTTGTGATGGGAATTATATTAATTTACTATGATAAAAAGTAAACACTGTAGCCACATTGTAAGCTTCCATGAGCTGAAGCCACTGTGCTCGCAATAAGAGTTTATCTTCTCTGACCTACCACATAGGACACAGAGCCAGAGAAGAAGCTTTGCTTACATGCAGAGCAATGAATAATGACAGTTTTGAAGGAATTAATCCTCTTCCCTCTGCAGTTCTGTACTTCAATTAAATGTTCTTTAATGAATGTCTAATTTTAAACATGCAATTATCCAGAGTGAGAACAATAGACTTACCTGTGCTTAATTTCCTTTATATGTCAAAGCTTTACTGTCTTCAGCAGCAGTACAGTCAGTTTCTACACCGCAGTAGTTACTGGATAAAAACTAACGTAGGTTCTCAGTGAAAGACTGAATTCAACTTTTCTTTCATGGTTCACTAAGACTTTCTGAATACTTTTTATTAGGTATAAGTTTATTCATATTTCTTTAAGACTTTCTCAAAAACTGGGCTAGAAACACCAAGATGCTTCTCCTAATACACCTAATGGGTTCAGTTATTACAATAAGTAGAAATCACATTGCTTTAATTCTATAGCTCTTGAGATTTTTTTTTTGAATCAAGACACTGAACTTTTGGAGACAAGATTTCCAGTAATCTGAAAATTATATATTATTTTCTCTTTAGTTTTTACCATTGTTGATCTGATTTCATCCACATTTTGACAGATTTTTTTTTACCTGCTCTTTCTACTTTGTGATTGTAACATAGGTACTCTTGCTGGGAGATCTCTAGCTGTTATGTAAGGACTGGAAATACTGACAAACCATTGAATTCTTCAGTGTCAACAGCAATATAAATTCAAGGTGACCTCCAGAAAAGTTCAAGAAACTATTCAGAGAATGCTTTGCTTTCCAAGTCAAAAGCCTTATTTTTCTGGTGAAGAGGACAAGTGTTTCATCAATTTCTTTAAGTAGAAATTCCAGCTCCACAAACTGCACTTCAATCTAGAGCTCTGCCTGTAGCACATTTGCCAAAATTCACAATCTGAGTCTCAATTTTAGATTTCTAACTTCTAATAAGGACATTTAAATAATTAACTTCAAGAACTTTTGGACACATACAAACCTGCCTTTTTAATAAGCTTCCTTCTCATGGCTGCTGAAGGACTCATTAAAGAGAAAGCTTAATTCAACATGATTGAAATGCCCATAATGTGACAGAACCTAAAGCAAGATCTAGAGAACAGATTTCTGTAGACTGCTCTGTAAGGAAACGTCAGCCTCTGGAAATTCAGCCGTGCAATGGCTCTGCCATTTTTTCCCAGGAGCGCAGCAATGCTATTTGCTGAAGTATTTTCTCACAGTATGTATATAAGCTAAAGAATCTGTTAATGTTTTGAATTACCCACATGTGGTTTAGATTTACCTTTGATTTTTCTGATTGTCATAGGTCTGATTAAAGGAAGGGAAAATGCTGCTATGCTCTTTTTAATAAATTACACTTTCTACTGTGTCAGCTTAGATGGGAACTAAAGGAAATGTTATGTTCCATTACCTTTTAATTATACGCAAATTCACTGAAGTTAAAATTGTACGAGACTTCATTACAAAGCATACTTTTCCAGTACTTCCACCACATTTTCTTTTCTCAGGCTCTGCCTGAAGGTGAATTTGTGTAGAATCCATTCAGCTGTTTGTGCTTTGAGTTACAAAAATACAAAAACCCATTTCCTTCACTGAGGAAAGTTTTCCTTTTATTTTTGTCTCTCTCCTCTGCCATCCCTTACCCCTTCAACACATATTTACAGGGAGGAACTTGAAATGCTCATGGGCCCAAATATGGTATTTACTGAGAAATACCTACTTTCAGCAACATGAAAAGGAAAAGGCCTTGGAAGTTACCAAGAGTAAGAATGTATCAAATGCTATTCATATCTCTATGGGCAAGCAACCAAGGATATGTGTGTTCTGTGAATATTTGTACTAGTAAAACTAAAATGCAGAAATGTTTGCCTAAAGGTATGTTTGAAAAGTGCATTACTATGAATGAAATAAATGCCCTTAACATCTTGCCTTCCCAAAGCAGCACAAGGCTTTCCCAGTCTCCAACAAGTAGTACACCAGTGAAGCAAGCACACTGCTTTGCATTGCAGGTGGTTGTTTGGGTATAAGTAACACAAGAGTATGAGTCTATCAGAGCAGGACAAGAGCATTTTATGTTGATTTTGCACATATTTGTCTGACGGTACCTGGTCATGTCAGGCAGTCATTTATTCAGTTAGTCTTTTTTTTTTTTTTTTTGGTNNNNTTTTGGTCCCAATACATTTTGATTTTGCCACCTAGTTCTCCAGCAGAAAGGAGACGTTTGACAGAAGAGCAGCCCATGGAACAGTAAAACTGACAAAGAATAGAACTGACAAAGAAGGAAAAACAATTCAACAAAGTGTTTCTTTGCTACACGACCTTTCCCTGGGAAGACGAGAAACTGCATTTCAGCTGCTGCTTGCTGTGGAGAAAGCACAAGCCAATGCAGAGTTCATTGCCAGTACATCAGCAAGGCATAGCACGCACACAGGAGGTGCCAAACCCCAGAAGTGCAGCAGCACAAATGAGATGATGAGGTTCTTTCTCTTCCTGTAGTTGGGTGCTTCAAACAGTGGAGCTAACTCAGCACAGGTAGAGAAGCTGAACATGTCATCCTTCATGTTCTGTGGCCTAGCAGATTGATTGTATGACAAAACTACATTATTTGTTCACCCACTTTTCCTGCCGAAAATTACCCCCCGATGGGGGTAATGAGTAATTAGCAGTGGTCTGCTTGGAAAAATGAGTTGTTTGTTCAGCACTTTGAAATCGTGAATCAATATATACTGCAAATGTGATGTGCCACCTACAGCTTCATTCAACAGAGAGCAGCATTGGACAGGAAACAACGTCTCCCCCTGGCTTTTAATGCTGCCTTCTGCGGAACAGGGTGGTGCGGGTGACTTCTTGGCATCTGTTTTGAGAAGAAATGTGATAAAAGAGGCCTTATTCACCACCTCCAATGGGCAAAGTGAGAAAAATCTAAACGAAGCAAGAAGAAGATATACATGGTGATCATCTGGATCATTTTGTCTCCCATGGAGATGGCTATTCAGTTAGCAATCTGGAGACACAAGTATTTCCTTTGGCACTCCAAGGTTCTCTCCAAGCATACCAAGCAGTATTTTCAGGCAAGCATTTAAAAGCAAAATTTATCTGTTTATGGTGCTGTTTCTTAGGTTTTCCTCAAATATTGCCTTTAGAATCCAAGGAATTTTTGGAAAAAATCCATCTATAGCTGGCACTGCTGGAGAAAATAAGCCACTGTATTCCCTGAGATAGGTTACAGCATCTTTCAGGGCTCCCTGATTCAGAAGCTTCCTTTAGCCTTTTGAGAAATACAGCATTTCTGAGCTCTGTTCAGCCCCACACCACTCCCTGTGCTTCCCCTTCACTCCAGGGATCTTCTCAGGGATGCTCTGGAAACAGGGAATATTTACCACTTGTAAGATTGCAGCTGGTACCAAGAGGCTGCAGAAAAAGAAAGACAAATACGATTCCCTGCATTTACTTTTTGCCAGCACAGTTTAACTGTTTATGCAGGTGCAAAAAATTCTGTTCAAAAACTGACAAGTCCTAACAAATCCATGCAACAGTATTTCTAAGAGATAGCCACAAGAAGCTGTGGTAATGTTTCAGTTTTCAGGACTAATTCTGCATTTTTATTTTCTGCCTGTGCTGTAAGCATAAAATTCCAACTTAAGCATTAAAGCAGTCTTTATAGTGAATCTAGAGCATATACACATCTGTGTGATTTTGTAATTGTAATTCTGAATACAAAAATGTTGCCCTCTTTTTTTCCTTTGGCTTGCAATAATATATGTGCCTGGAGGGGGGTGACCAAGACTGAAATTCACTTATATGTAGTCCATCACATCTTCCCCAAAATACGTGGGTAGCTGTTACAATATCATAGTTATCCATAATGGAGAAAAAAGGAGAGAGAAAGTGTGTCTGTGTTTTCTTCTTTCTTTCTTTCTTTCTTTCTTTCTTTCTTTCTTTCTTTCTTTCTTTCTTTCTTTCTTTCTTTCTTTCTTTCTTTCTTTTTCTTTTTCTTCCTTCCTTCCTTCCTTTCTTTCTTTCTTCCTTTCTTTCTGTCTGTCTTTCTTTCTTTACTTCTTTCTTTCCTTCTTTTACTTACTTTCTGCCTTTCTTTCATCCGTTATTCATTACTATATTCTTTCTTTCTTTCTTTCTTTCTTTCTTTTTCTTCCTTCCTTCCTTCCTTCCTTTCTTTCTTTCTTTCTCTTCCTTCCTTCCTTCCTTCCTTCCTTCCTTCCTTCCTTCCTTCCTTCCTTCCTTCCTTTCTTTAATGAATATAGGGCATTTTACTTTCAAAAATTCCTTGTGAGTACAGTAAGCACAGTTTTATTTATAGTATGTTTCAGCTTTATCTTCTACACCATGTGACCTGCACTAAGGAGACACCAGCAACCTTCACAGGCAAAATGGAAGGGATAAGAAGAGGCTGGTTATGCAGGAACAGCTGCTTGTTTTCAGCAGCATCACTTGAGAGTTTTTCACATTCTCCTTCTCCGCCTCTCCCCAAATGTTCAGCCTGCTGTGTGCAAGCTGGGTGTTTACAGTTCAGGACTATGGAGGAGGAGGAAATATTTTGCCTATTGTTCAGTGACGTCAATGGCTTCGCTCCCAGTCACTTGAGGGATGCTAGTGCTTAGCAAATGTCAGTACACTGCTGCTACTGCATGTGCCCTACAGCCTGCTTGCAGGAATTTAAGGTCTCTCCTCCAAGATAGGTCCACTTGGTGGATGAGGCGGGTGTGAAGGGCAAAGAGCGATAGCCATGGAAAGCTGTTCTGCTGCTTTTTGCTTGGGAAAGCGTTATGTGCTAATTTTTGTTGCGGTATTAATATAGCATATTTCTTAGCATTAAATGCTGCATTGAGCATAAAAACTGTCTTTTATCCTGCACCAAGGCCTTCCCTCTCACGCTGCCTTCGTCTGTACTGAATCAAGGTTCTAAAAATAGCACGGAAAACACTGAGAATTTTGTAATTAATTAGGATAAATAGTTAACTCAATGTCTGACTGTTTTCAGTGCTTTTCTGATGTGCTCTTGTTATGCATTTTGCTACCAGATGTTGATAACTGAACTGCAAATGTGTTTTGCTGAAGATTTTTTAAGCTTGGAGCAGATTTTATTTTAATGTAGGAATTGTGAAAGAGAAGTATGGCTACAGTTGACGTTCCTAAAGGGACAGCAACTGGAAAGCCACTCTTTGACCACTTATTTTGCATTAAAACCAATTTCAAACTATTTTTAGCAAAACTTGCCATCTATGTTTGTAATTGAAAAAAGGTATCTACAGCCTTTGTGTACATGTATGGGAAGCTGTGGTTTTAGAAAGCACTGAGAAATTGTTATTTGATGTCAATGCCTTAGCTGTTCACATTAGGATTTTGTAATTGCAATTGAAGTGGGTGGTTTCAAAAAAAATGACCGATAATATATTAAAATGGAGTTATGGCTCTGGATGGAATCAAAAGTTCAGTCTAATAATTATTTTTATGTGAGATGCTGATTTTGTTTCATATTAATGAAAAAAGCACAGTGAAAACTTGAAGCATTTTGAGGGCTGATTACAGCTTGCAGTGTCATATAGCACTATGACAATACTTTCAGATAGACGGAGAACATAAGCTGATGCTGCCATTTTGTAGGGCAAAAATGGGGAGGCTATGAGCAAAGGTGAATGCAGAGACTAGTGCTGGGCTTATGGTGGGGAAAGAAAGAGTTAGACAAAGCAGTATTAGCCCCTTCTAATTCTTGACCAAGCCACTGATCATCAGCCACTGCCTACAGGGACAGTCACAGAAAAGAGGCAGTAAGTAGCCTGACTTTTTGTGCTGAAAAACAATTTGTAGATGGTCTGAACTGATATGGATTTAAACCTGTCTATTTTCTGAGTTGCTCACATGTATGAGTCATTCACAATTAACAGAAGAGGGCTTTACCCCCTAATTCTTCCACACCAAAACCAGTCAGAATTATGCTGGTAGATGACTGGGGAATGAAGACAAATTTATTCAATAATA
>VXAV01005337.1:286708-308955 GCA_013399715.1 Alectura lathami | reverse complement strand
TTGATTTGACTCTGAGTTCAGTATAAAGGGTCACGGGATCATACCAAATACTTCGTCTGTTGCATGAAGTTAGCTGTGCTGCTGCAGCTGGATGTGCTTTTCTTTGTTTTTGATTCTACCAGTGTGTAGGTGGTAGATAGGCTTTCCAGTACCATTGATCCAATACTTTTCTTTAATCCTACAGGTAATTATATTTCCAAAACAAGTAAAATGTTTCTACATGTATTCAGTAATAGATTTTTTTTAAGTTTCTCTCAGAAACTCTAAGATTCTGAGTATCTCTGACTATAGTCAGGGCTGTCTTTATGACAAATCGTTTTTGACAGCAAGATTCTGAAGCAACTATGACTGGACTATACTTTACCTTGTTAGGCATGCACAAATTTGTTTGGTTGCTATGACAAATGGTCCAAAGACACATACAACACTGAGCTTTCATAGTACAAATAAAAGAGGGCAAGGCAGAATAAAATAACGGAATTTTTTACTGGTCTTCATTGTCTTTTCAAAGCAGCCTATCTTCACTTTGTCTGTTTTCTCCATGCTTAAGATTTCTTCATCTGACCACTGTGGAACAAAACTGGAAAATATCTAGCGTCTAATACAAAATGAGCCAATATAAATTTAAGTTAATGCACAAAACCGGGAGTGCTGTCCTTTCTCTCCCCACAACAATCTGCTTTTTCTTTCCAGTACTGCTGGAAGAGGAATATTTTTTGTACTTGTGAGACACTTTTTGGGTGATTCCCATTTCAAAGAACTGAGTGTATCATTTCTAGTAGTCAAGTGAGTCAGCTTGTACAGAAAGTTAAACATATTCTTATGCTCTAAGAAACCTTAGAAAGAGACTGATGACCAACTTACATGTTCCCATTCTCAATAAACACAAGGTCATTATATTAACAGAAGCTGGACTAAAAAGCCAGTATCTTAATTTAGGAAGAAGGTGGCCCATGACTGTAAATAAAAGTAAGTTGAGGAAAATTGTCTTTCTTGGAGGCAATCAAAGTTAAGCATACAGTAGAAATCCTTCACAGTTAACAGATATTCATAGCATTTTTGTGTAAAAAACATAGTGCTAAAGAAAACAAACAAAAAAACCCACTAAGTTTTCAGGTCTATAGGGTTCAAATGTTCCAAATCTTGCAGACCAGGTTGGCAGTTGCTACTCAGAAGGTAACCCAAGAGTGGAATATTATATGGTGTTAACTGTCAGGACTGAAGTGCTTTGGTAGCGATGTGTGTGGGAGGCCTGCACAGAACTTGCTTGCAATGTGCCTAACAACCAAAACTGTTTTGCGTTACATTCACCGCAAATTGAAAATATATGCAGTATTTATTCTAGTATAGTTTTTGGCAAAGATTGCACCTCTAACACTTTGAACAATTTAAGCAAGCCTGGGGATCTAATCGAGGGCAGTAAATTAGAACATTTTGTTTGTAGAAGAAGGATTTGCTGTACTCTACTGTAAAAGCCAAGCCAAAGTTGAACTGTGTCCTTTAAAAAATAAAATAAAACCTTTTCATACGATAAATCATCTCCATCTAGAAAACAGTTAAATACTGACCTTATTGACAGCAGCTGAACAAACTTGCCACAGAAAAATGAGTAATTTTCAATGCATTTCAATTATGTTTTTATTCCCCTTTTATTACTTTACATAAATATTCCTACAACATATACAGAACATTACTCGTGTTTGAACAAACAAACAAAAATCTTGGAAACATTTTCTTATGATTTCAAGTTTTTCAGATGTTGCTTTTACAAAACCCAAATTCTGAAGTACGTTTGAACCTTTCTGTCCTTTTAAAATAATATGTATATGAAGGTATAGACTGTGTTTTAGACCATGAAAATACAGAAGATATTTGTATGAACAAAGCCTTCCTCCAGTTTGGGTGGCAAAGCCACTTGAAACTATTGACAAGAACTGCTGCAAGCTTTTGAAATGTTGAGTGTGGTTTTTTAAACAGGGAAATGAAGTTCTACCTACTTTTGAATATAATTCATCAAGGCCCTTTGGTGCTATAACAGAAATAGGTATTTGCTCTTCTACTTTTTGTCCAAATGGTTGTCTCTGTTCTCTCTACTGTAACTTACATTACCACTAGTCCTTGATGTGCTGATTTTTATGAAACTCCAGTGAGAGGTAAAAACAAGTGTGCCATCTCATTATAAGGGAACAGAAGAAATGTAGAGCCAGGGCATTTGCTAAGATTTTGCAATATGTTTCGCGGTAGATCAGGAAGTTTATCCAGCATCAACTAAATCCCATACAGAACGAATCAAACATTGCACCATTTAGATAATTTAAGGAAAAAGCTCTGTTTTTTGGAGGAATATACAAAACTTTTTCATTCAAAACCTGAATTGGCAAGGGTTACTATGATTTTTGTAGTAAAACAACAATCAAAAATACAATGATGACAAAACAACGTAACAAAATACAAACCAAATGCTCAGACATAAATCACCACTTTTATAGTATCAGATGGTATCTATAGAGTTACAATTCAGAGCAAAAGCTGAGCAAGCAGAATCCTGAGTGGATCCCAGAGCAGATCAAATCATCAGCATTTTTTTCCTGGCAAAGAGGCCTTCTCAGACCCCCAACACAAGAAGTAGTCTTAAAAACTTTTATTCTGACCTAAGGCTATGTTATGCTTATATTCTGTGAGAGGAAAAGTTAAGTAATATAACAGAAAAGGCTGTCTTCATCTTCCATTTAAGGAAACATAGTCCACAAAACTTAGTTACTCGGTGTTGTTCTAGATGTTAATAGAAAGATCTATATATTCTCTTCATTTGCTTTCTGTTAAACAGCTGGTAATATACAGTGGCAGAAATTTGAGGGTGAGGGTGCTCCCTGTAGAACCCAGTAAAAGCCCTCAATTTCCACAGATGTTTCTTCCTCTTTTAAATTAACTTCAGACAGAAGACACAAATGGCAGCATTTCATTCCAATAATATGGAAAACTGGATGAATACTTCAGATGCATTTGGATTTATTGGACTGTATTTGTTTGGTTTGGTCAAACAGCAATTTCACATAGAAAGCCCAGCAGGACATCGCACAGCTCAAAACCGTAGTACTTCCCTCTGAACCTAGTTTATACTAGTACTGTTCAACCGTAGGGAGACCTAGACAGAATGAGAAAAGAGTAATGGAGAAATTGATCGCAGTAAATTAGACTTGACCTTTATTTGTAGGTATAAAATAAAAATGCCATGGAGAAAAATATCTGAAGCACTCTTGTTTAGTTGTCCTTTTATTGTGTGTTTTCAAACATTTGTAGAACATTGTTTGTCTCTATGTTAATACTACAATTTATAACAATTAAGTTTAAAGTACATAGTTAGGAGTGATAGAACTTAGGAAACCATGGAGGTCTGTATCTATCATTACACTGACATGTTTTGAGATTTAGAACTGGTTGCAGTTACTGTAAATGGATTATTGAGACAAGGTGGCAGCAACTTGGAGAGGTACTCAGGCTAGCTGACGTGAGGTACCTGAACACCAGCAGCAGCTCAGCTGTGGCACTGCAGTGTTCTGCATGGGATAATTCATATTATTCTTGACTGCTTTTTTCTTTGCCATCTTCCAGTCTCTTCCGCAATGATCCAGATTTTGTTTCAATGTCTGGTTAGTCACAACTATTCACCAAATAATTTATAGAAACAAGTTTCAGCTTTTGGATAGCATTTCTATATTCATTTACTTGAAATATGGTGTCACTCACTGAGTCACATTATTGTTTTTATCCTCTGAGTCATTACATAACATTGCTAGAAGAAAGAGTTAATAAATAATGAATAACAAGACAAAATGCAACTAGACCTTAGTTGTGCAAACTTTTGAATTAGTTTTGGGACTCGCCAGTCTGCTATGAATAAACTACCAAGCCTCTAAACAACACTAAACTATAAATTAAAATAAATCTATAAACCTATAAATAAATAAATAACAGCAAACTGTTCTGTTTCAGTGAAACCTTGCCACTTTCAGTGGTAAAACTCTCACTGATTTCACTGAGGTAAGACTTTCAGTGTTATTCACGAAAAAATCCCTAGGAACAGTTTACAATTCTGCCAACGTACTGACATGGTACTTCACTGGATTTTTCTGTTTGATTGTATACTGTAATAATTTCAGCTGTAGTATTTTTACTTTTAATTAAAATTAAGAACACTCCAAGTGTCTATTTTTCCAAAAATATCAGCTGTTAATAATAAATAGGACTGGATCCTCTAAAAGGCAACCTGGAGTTGTTGCTTTCTAGGTTTGTTTGCTTGCTTAATGATCTCGGATTAACAGCAGTGACAAGATCTCGGGGTAAAGAAAGATCTAACCTGAGACTGTTTGGAAAGCCCCAACAAAGCTCTCAAAGCTTGCTTAGCTGTTTTGTTGTATATTGTTGCAGATGTATGTAGAACTGGCATTAGTTATCAGACCTAGGCAAGCTCTCTTCTTCTGACATTTTTAAATGTTCCCATGTGAGATGTAAAATCACAGGCCAAAGTGAGAACCTCTTCTATAGCAATGTAAAACAAATTACCAAAGGGTTAGGCCTTAACTAACACTTAAGCTAAATCAAAATGCCAGGGTTTTTCTACTACTAACTCAAGACCAAGATGGCAAAATACCCCAGACCCTGGGAGAAGATGTGCTCCCCTGAAGAGTACGACCTGTGAGTAAAGACCACAAAGACCAAGATCCAGATCTCTCACACCTGTAATTGCTACTTGTACTATCTGTACACAGAAATTGGGCTGCTTCTTTTTGCTTCAGGAACCAGAGTGCTGCTCCAGCAGAAATGTCCAGATACAGCCTTCCATTGAAGTGGATACAAAAGACTTCATTTCTGACTTCATTTCTGCCATAGGCTTCCCAATGCTTAGGAGGCTGGCTGCTCCAAGTGTCAAACCAGGTGCCTAATTCACCCACAACTCCTGCAAAGGCTTTCCAGCACCTGAACTCTGTGAGTGCCTTTTATCAGGGAGGAGTCTCTGCCATCCACTCCGCCTAACGCCAGCCTCATTAACCATTTTACTGGAAACATATCCTACTGCTTATTAATTACATCTAAAATAGTTGTCATACAACCCACTGTTTTAATGAGTGTAATTGAAACCTAGTACCCAGAACACAGAAAACCGCTGCTGTCTATAGATAGATAGATAGATAGTTCCTTTAGAACTGCACCGTCATGCAGCCAGAATGAAAAAACTTGAGTCTGAAAGGGCAGCAGTCGATGCCAAAGCCCCCCAATGCAAGCCTCACGGGCTTGAGCACTCAGCCAGGAAACGAAGGGCCTGGGATCCTGATCCATCACCTAGTACATGAAGAACACTCACAGCCATCACACATTTCCAGCTGCATTCAGAACTGTGTCTAAGCCATCTTCTGAGCATACTCAGCAAACTGAACCCTCCAGGAAGCCTGGGCAGAGAGGTGACTGGTTTTAAGTTACCAACTATATTAATTTTAAATTCTTAGCACATAAGGTATTTTTTTGTAAATTCCTCATCTGTCTTCAGATGTCTAAAATGCTATTTTATCTTCTCAGCTCAGTGCTGAATCTGGCTCTGATGTCTATTTTGATAATACAACAGTAGGTTCTCACATCTAAGATTGCGATGTACTTAGTATGTTGGCTTGAAAATAGGTCAACAAGACGTAACTTCTGTAAGAAGCTTTGGAGAAGAGAACTGAAAATGTCCTCAGGCAATTTGGCTTCAGCATAGGCCATTGGTTATAATCAAATAAGGAAAAAATTAACTCATTATTAATGTAATAAAGTAACAGATAAGCAAGGAAGTTATAACCACCTCGGGAATATTCTTAAAAAGAGTTTGGAAATGGTCATACACATTTCTTAAGTCTTAATTGATGTTACAATTTAATTAATTATTGCTTATTAAAATATGCAAATTAAATGTTAAAGCAAGCATTTAAAATCACCTGTTAGGAACAGAATGTTAGACTGAAGACCATATTTAATCTGCTAAGCCTTTTTAGTGGGTGAAAAATACTGCAGCAAAGCTTACTCACAGTCTAAAACTCAGTTTGAGAGAAACAGACTGACAAGTACATGAAACTAAAATCTTCCGTAGCTGACTTGAGGCAGATCTACCAGATCGATCTAGACCAAAACAAGGGCAGCACTAGTCCTCTTCTCTCCAGCTCTGTAGACATCACTGCAGAGAGCCTGGCTCCTGCCAAGGCTGTGGTGCAGAACTGACACTCAGAGCCTGAAAATGCTCCCGCACTGGTTCAAGCCAGAAGTGCCTCAGGAGCCATTTTGACATTCATAGTGAAGCATCCTGCCTGTTTGCAAGTTTGGCTACACAAGTAGTGAGTCAGGCATAAACAGCTCTTAGTGTTATGGCTTGCATGTTGCTCTGGGCACCTGAAAAAAATCTAAAGCTCACATTGTCCAGGTGAAACCTGTAACTATTGAAAGACTCTTTCACTTGTCTAAATTGTCAGCAACAGTGATAGTACAAATACTTTTCATCTCAGAAATTATCTGGCAAGGCATCATTTTCGTGAGCAAATCTGACAAGAATGCTACCACCTTTTAGGGCTGTGATCAACTCACATTACTAATAGACTGATTGAAAACAAAGGAGATGAACAGAGATGCTGTGATTGGTAAAATGGCAGAAATCCTATTTGCTATAATAGGACGTGAACTCACGTCGCTGAAAGTTTTGCTGCTTTATTAGGTAGCTCAGTTTATTCCTGTTTTCACTGCAGAATTCTCAGTATATTCTTCAGTGCCCATGTTGTCCAGTCCACTTTTCTTTAGTGTACAATGACATACTGTGACCTGGAGATGGAGAATGCTCGAGAGCAAAATAAAATATATGCTATCAGGGTGTCCAGCAGACACCTGTCTTTCTTTAAATATAAGCTTAATTTTCTCCTTTTATCTCTGAACAATTCCTCTTACTGATGGTCCCTATGCCATCCTATTGCTTTTATTAAATAATGCTTCCACCGACTTGTCACTCAGTCTTATTATCTGCACTAACTTCTACATCTTCTTTGATGTCTATACCTTTAGTGTCTATGTTCTTGTCATAGCAGACTTCATTCTTTTCTCAAAGTCTAGAATGTTTTTGACTGCAGCATTATAAATCCAGGATAACTTCACTAACATTACGTGTAGTTTAAGTTCTCACCCAAAAGCAAACTAACCTGATATATGCAACTGTCAGGAATGCTGATAGAATTGCAGAGGTCATCAGATATTGCACATCTTTCCCCCTCATCTTGTTACATGTGCCATGAGATTTCTCGATGTATCTTTTCAGCATTTGAGCTCATCCTTTTCTTAAAAAAGTAAATGCGTTTTTTTGCAAAGAGGGAAGATGAGCTGTAGACACACATATAAGTTTTCTTATTTAGAATTTTGCTGCCTGGATATGTAATTTGAACAAACTTGGAAAAAGAGAAAAGTGTTTGCTTGTTTTCTAATAGCTGAAACCATTCAGTGATTTGTCCAGTTTTATCCAGTGTTAACCTAAGTCTTCTTTTAGATTATTGTACTGAAACACATGCTTTTCTGTCTGTCTCACCCCAGAGCTCAGTGACATCAGTAGAATTGTTCTGGATTTACAACCATATAACCGAGAACAGAGCTTGGATCTGAATTTAGTTCATTTGGTCTTTCATTATAACAAGCTTTCAAGTTCATAAATAATCACTGTTGTTCATGTCCTCTTTCACTAACCCTCACAGCTCTGTTTACCAAATTAGCCAGAACTGTACTTAAAATTAATGAGTGGAATATTGCTAACTTTAAATGCAACTGAATGAATTAAACTGCGTGCATACTTACAGCACTGCTTAAGTAGCCCAATGTTTTAGATTGTTTGGACTTGCATGCATGATTATTTTAAGGCAAAGTTGTGTATTCTCTGTATTTAAGTTAAGGAAAAACCAACAAATCAATCTGCTAGAGCGCTGGATTCAGACACTCTGCAATACCTTTGACCACACTGCTTAACATATGAAGACAAGTTGGAGATTTTTAGTAAGGCCAGCTTCACAGTATCCATCCACCACTTTAGATCATCTGTTTACTTATGATCCATAGCAGCACAGTAACTGAAAGTCACATTGTCCTTGTTGGTTAGACTGTCTAGTTTTACCTCAGAGGAAAAAAATAAAAAAAAAATAAATANAAAAAAAAAAAAAAAAAAAAACGGAAAAATTGTTTGCATGTTACACTGAAAAAATATCACTTTCATTGTACCTTCTGATTTCCAAGAACAGCTATCACCATGTCTCCTTCCCGGAAGTGTTTACCAAATATGTGGACGTGCAGACCGATGCATAGTCCCTAGAAAATCCAGAGCAACTTCTGTTTTCACTGTTAGAATGAAGAGGTAGAAGTAGGAGCCTTGGTTCATTTTGGTGCTTGTGGGAGCTGATATTGATGTCAATAGAGTAAAAAAAGAGAAAGAAGTACTAAAGGAAAGAACATGATTTTCATCAGCAGGGAAGGGAGACTGAACCTTGTACATCACTTCACTGCGCAGATGGAATGGAAATGCCCGACTCTTTTATTGCTATTGTTGATGGCAATTTCCAGCTGTCTCTAATAGTATCCCAGCAGAGAAAAGAATAATCAGAAAAGGCTGGTCACACACTGTAAAACACCCTCACAAAAATCAGCAAATTGGATCTAGAACTTGTCTTGAAGTACCATAGAACCTCAGCAAGGCAGGAAGGAAAATTAACCCAGCAATTAAAGGTGTGAAAAGACTAATTCAGGCAGTAGGTCTGGTAGATCAACTGCTATCTTGGGCAAAACAATGGAAAAGCTGATATGAAACTCAATAAAAAGAGGCATATATAAATGAGTGTCAGTCAAACAAAAAAAGTATCTGGACAACAGGACTGGACAAATTATTTCTTTTACTGAGCTGTTAAGTTTCGTCCATGAGGGTAAACTTGTTGATTGCATACACTGATGTTTCTGTGAAACATGAGTCCTGATGTAGCATAGCACTTCTATTGATGAAGTTAGAATGACACAAAATTAATGCTTTATCTGCTAAATGCATTAAAACTGAGCAATGTTTGTATGTTAGATGGAGTTGTATGATGCATCTTTTTCATACACGGAATATAAAAGCATATATGTTTCAAAAGGCATGCATGAATTTAAAGAGGCAAAAGACTTTATGTCAAAGTCAGCACAGACTTGTGGACCAAAGTTTCTGCTTTTGATTATATGTCCACAACGGTACATCAGGTACCCTTCCAATCAGATGTATGTCAGATATTTCCAAACCATACATTTAAATCCATGCAGTATAGGGGATTAACAAAATGACCATATTTTAGTTAATGCATGCAAGGAGTGCTGCAAAAATAGTTTGGCCCAGTCCTAACTTTGCACATACCTTGGTTTTTCCGCTTCAGAGAAGGTGACATCTCCATACATATTCTGAAAAGATCTGAGAATGGCCTTGTCTCTTAATCTTCATGATCTTTTCTGCAACAGTATTAGAGGCTGATGAATATACAATACTGTTTTAAGGAGGTGTGATTAAACGAGTTAAAGAGATGGGTGTGAAGCAGAAAATCATAATAGTCCTCTACTGTCAGTCGGTTACTGAATTGCTACTTTTTGCCAAAATCATGACATGAAAAGAAAAACTCCAGAGGGCAATTCCAAGAATGTCAAGGTAGGCAAGAACATGCTTTGTCTTGGAAAGTTTGCAAATAATCTGTTTTCAGTGAAAACAAAAGCCTGCAACTGCCTTTAAGCAGTAATAGCACTCAAAATAGATAGCAGAGAACACACATAAGTACAGCTGTTTCTGTATTCCATAATAAGATTGACTTGACTCTGTCTTCCATAGCATCGTTCTGAAAAAGATTTACACATCATGCAGCACAGAATGTAGCAAATATTGATGTTTAGCCAGAGGTGGTGGTGAAGCCAAAGGTAAATCATGCCAAATTTCAGCCAAGTACCTGTCTTTGCACTGTGTGTGTATTTGTGAAGTCTTCTGGCTTTAACTCTTGGCAGTTACAGTAACTTTATGTATCATATTGTTTCCATTGGATTGGGTTTGCTTATTTCATCCCTTACAGCTCAGCCAATCCATACTTTTGCTTTAGCTCACTCTTTGGTTTATTTTGGCTACAGAGATCTTCACTGCCCTACCCAGGTAACTGTCCTGCATTACATAAGGGAACAGTGACTTCTAAAGCAATGGCTTGTATCTGTTGCTGGGACAAATATAGACTCACAGAATCATAGAATATCCCAAGCTGGAAAGGACTCACAAGGCTCCAAACCCTGGCCCCACACAGCACCACCCAAACCCAAACCCTGTGTCTGAGAGCGGTGTCCAAACGCCCCTTGAACTCCAGCAGCTTGGGGCCGTGCCCGCTGCCCTGGGGAGCCTGTTCCATGCTCACCACCCCCTGGTGCAGAACCTTTTCCTAAAATCCAACATGACCCCCCCCCCCCCCCCCCCCCCCCCCCCGCCCCGAAGCAGCTCTGCCTGATGCACCCCAGGGTACAGTTCACACTTTTGGCTGCCTGGGCACACTGCTGACTCACACTTGCTGTCGACAAGAACTCCAAGCCACAGTGATGCTGCAGCACCACTAATGAACTAAGAAACACCAGGAGCAGAATGAAGACCACCAGAGCTCTTCCAGGAAACTGTTTATTGACAGCCATATTCAGTCTAACATTACAGTAAGATATGATTGCTAATGAGCTTACTGTACATTTCTTATCCACACATGACTTGTGAAGCCTGAACCAGCAGCAAAAGTACAAAAGTAGTTCTATTTCTCTAACTTCCCAAATGAAACAGTCAAGAATCAAAGTCTCTGCAAGAGTGCACATTTACACACATTCACATGGGGAGGCCAGGACTGGCTGTGGTTCTGTCATGCCATGCACTTGGCTGACATGTAGTAGTGAACATCCATGCACAAGTACTTCTGAGATGAGAATAGTCTTCATTTGTGTATAAACCAAATTACAGATCAACCTGAGAAAGGTTAGGCTTTTTTTACAGAAAAAAAAAAAAAAAAAAAAAAAAAAAAAAAAAAAAAAAAAGGCCTGCTTATGTACATAGAAGGGTCATTAACATTCACACAAATTGTTGAGGGAAGCAGTAGCTCCCCTCTCTGCTCGAGTGGATGCTTTCCTGAAATGTATTCTAAATGATGTAGCTGTTTGTCTTTATGCAAAAAAGACCTGCTGAAGCAATACGGAGAAAACTAACCTATGATGTAGAAATAATACTGGAGAATTTAAGGCACATCAGGTTATAAATACTAGAAATCAACAACAAATCTAATGTGCATAACTATATTGCTGATTTCTTCATAACAAGAATATAACATCTGCCACAGACTGGAAGACCTTACTTAAAGATCTATCAGACTTAAAGAATTATCAGACTTTAAAAAGCAGATCTCTAGTCAAAAGGGCCCAAATTTATGAAACATAGTTCAGATACAAAGAGGTGGATTAAATCTCTTTTTTCTGAATTAAGTTGAAAGGGCTCCAAAATTCCCAGTTTACCCTCAGCACATGCCTATAGCTGCTGAGTACATTGACATGCCACCTACCATGTAACTAGAGGAAGTAATCCCACATTCCTCCTAAGATAAGGAGGTTGTAGTTATTCTAGACTCTTCTGCACCCTGGTGTGTCTTGGCTCTGAAACATATTGGGCAGGAAAATAAGTTAAGGTGGAGAATTAAGCTGTCAGGACAATGATTGACTCCCCATTCTTTTGGTCTAGCTGAACTAGCTCCAGGACTGACTACTGAGCAGCCCCATATGTTTTTCAAACCCAATTTCATCTGGAGACTTTGCAGTGCTCAGCTGAACGCAGCCCTGGGGAAGGGGTAACTGAAGCAATATTCCCATCTTGCTGGTCAGCCAGAGTAGCTGGAAAGGCACAGAGCTACATTTGCAGAGCCAGAAGTAGGCCCTGCAGCTACTGACACCGTGGCTGCCTGACCCTTCAACAGGGTGGCTGAGGTAGCTTGCACATTGTCTGCCTTCATATTCTCTCTGCAGAATATAGGTAGACAAGACAGCAGCAATGTTTAGCCCATTTTGAAAGCTGGATCTTATTTATTTAGAAGAACTAAAACAACAACAACACCATAACCACAATTCCTTCACTCTTACTATGTGTTGTTAATAGTCCCTCCCAAATTAGTCATTCTCAGAGTTCATTGCATAAGTCTTCATATTGCACTTGATGTTTGTTCTTACATGCTTTCTGTAACGAAACAGTTAACAGCAAAAATAGTATTTACATGAGGTAACGGTCTTGCAATGAATGGGGCTGTTCACACCTCAGAGCATTTTATTTTTAATCTCTGCATATTCAAGGAATTAGTTTTGCTGGATATGCTTGGATCTCACTGTAAGTATTTAATATGAAAAACTGAGAACTAAGAGTTTTTCCTCGTTAGTAAAAGCTCAAACAATAGAAAATAATGAAGAGGCTTGTATATACATAGTCATTCTCTCCTTCACTAAAAAATCTTCCTTACCCCTTACATGATGTATTGGGAAAATACCAGAAGTTAAGAAAAGTCTGAAAAAACACACACACACACACACACACACACACACAAATAATAATAAAAAAAAAAGAACGGAAAAATTTAATATGAAATGAAATGAAAAGAAATTAAATGAAATTAAGCCTATCTATACATTTTGCTGATACAGAAATACATTCATAAATGCCCAGATATCGCCTGCAAATTGCAAACCAGCCAGTATAACACATTAGATTTCTATCTATTACTCTTTAGCTACTAATTCCAAAAATAACCATTCTGAGCTACAGCTCAGGACAAAGCAATCATATCTGCCAAATCAAAGCAAAAGGAGCCCTAAATCCTTACGTCTCCTCGAGGAAGCAAAGAAAAGCACATGAGTTCTGATGTCAGCCAAGTTACATATATAAAGATTTTATCTAGTAGACAAGCAATGGAGGAATGCTCAAATATAATCAAAGACATTTGCTCAAGTTATAAACTTGTCTTAGTATGGTTGGTTCTGCTTTGAACTAACCAAAGCTAACTTCCAATTTAGAAAACCTTTTGTTTCTCCATCAGAAATTCTGAACAATACTGTTGTCAATATTTATAGTGTGGTTGCCATACTCAACAGGAAGCCCAAAATGTAAAAAAAAAAAAAAAAAACAAAAAAAAAAAAACAAACCAAAACTGGGATACTTCAGCTGATTATGTTGGAAAACATTACCAAGAGAGAAAAAAATTGTCCATATGAAAAAGTAGCATGAACTTCAAATTGATGTAAAGCTACTTGAAACTAAATAGAATTAGCCTGAGATATTTGGTCGGAGTAGATTTTAAGTGAATGCAAAGTAGGAAAAAGAAATCTGTAAAAGTAGGATAGTATTACTGAGAGTTTCTAGTCTTAAACAGAATGGATTATTAGGCAGTCAGCCTGCAAGAAATAGGTTTGTTTCTTTTTTTGTGCAAACATTTTTTAGAAACAAGGACACAGCCCTCAGAGTTTGTTTAAAGTTTGAGTCTATGGCTGAAGTAAAACATGTGGCATGGAACAGTGTATTTTAGCTACTACTTCTAGTAATCTGTAAAGAGTATAAGGAGAATAAGGTGAGCTTGTTGGCTGATAAGGCGTTATCAAGCACATGATGGTCCAAAGTTTCTGGAATCTACACAGTTATTAAAAGAAACAATGACTGTAGAACTTGACTTTCCTCGGGAAATAACAGTTTCTAGCATTATGATGGGAGTAAAGGGAGAGGGCTTAGTGGGAGAAATGGTATTATGTATTTGAAAAGTAGCCTTATTATTTCTCCTATGAGATCACGTCTGGAATGTTAATACCTGAATATTCAAAACAAAGAAATATTCAAAACAAAGAATTAAGCAAAATAAGTGGCAAGTTCACAACTACACAGAAGCATAACATAAAATCAGCCTACAGAAAATTTATTTAAAAAGTTGTAGCAAACTAGCAGACTAGTTTAGTTTAAAGATGGATCAAAAATATGGATTAAACAATCCAACAATTCCTTGTATGTTCTTTGCTATAAACAATTTTATACTCCTATTAGCCCTCAAAATAACAGGATATTCTCTGATGCTCTGCTAAGTAATCTGTTTATATCCCATTTAGTTAATTGACATACAGAGGACGTGCCTAGGTTTAAGTGAGAACTGAGAGTACATTTCTGCCTGTGCTGTGAGTTACTAGGTATTTGACCACAAGCTTCATCTTAAAGTGGTGGTGTTTGAAACTAAACAGAGTTATTCTGAAATATTTGGTCAGAATATATTTCAGGATAATACAAATTGAGATAAAGTGCAAAAAAATAAACAAAAAGGTCTGGTTTAATTCGAGATTATACATTTTGCCACATTTTTTATGCAAATGGCAGACATAATGAAAACATTTTTTTTTACTAAATACAGCTGCTCTGTCTTAAAACAAAGGGCCAGCCATCTAAATAAGTATTTTGGAACATAGCAAGGAGTATCTTGATGACTGATGCAGCATAAACCGTGATTAAGTTAAGCAGAGGGTCCATAGACATTAAGAGACAGAAAAGTTCTCTGTCACTTGAGCACTACTATACATTTTGTCCAGATTCAGCTGTATCTTGAATTTCTTTAAACCTCTCAAGCGGGACCATGTGGGACTTGTGATTTGATGAAATAAGCATTAATAGTTTGTTCTGTAGTCTTATTTACTGAGTTTTCAGTTGGTCAGATAATCTGATGTATCTGTCATAAAGAAGCCTTGCAAAGCAGGAACTTTCTCAAGCTCCTCACAGTGAACCCAGAAACAAAAGCTTGATTAACAGGGTTTGATTTTTGTTGTTGTTGTTGTTACGACTTCATTGTCTGTGAACACTTTAAGAAGCTTTACAAAATGTGCTTTCTGTTCACTGTATAACTTTTGCGACCTTTATAATCCAGTAACTCCCAAAAACATACTTGTATGTGATCTTTTCAAGAGATAGCATGGTGATCTAAAACTGTTTGGGCATTTATAGAATCACTAATTAATACCTTCTCAATTAATATACCCAATTGTAACTTGCCAAAAAATCACCAGAGAGTGCATGACTGCCTCAAGAACATATATAATATAAGAAACTGCATCATAAACAGCTTTTGCTTTTGCTTTTGGCTTTTGCTTTTTGGCTTTTAGCTTTGCCTTTTGCTGCTTTTAGCTATGCCTGTTGATCTCATAATAAACAGCCTTTTATTACCTTTTACAAATACCTTTGCTTCTTTGATCTCCCACCATGAAATAATTGTTGTAGAACTCTTCAAAATCCTTTACAACTTGTGAGACTTAATTTCAGTTAAAGGCTGAAAGCCTTTGTGTAACACACAATAAGAAGACAATCCAAGAGATTAAACGTGTTGTCAGAATACCTGAGTAAATCAGAATAGTTTGAATCACATATGCTACTCTAATCACTACAAATATTTTGTATTTCTATTCATCTGCTGGTGCTATTCGTGAAATGGTTGAACTTTGATAAACTCTTCAAACTCATTTGAATTAGTTTTCTCCTGTCTCCCTGCAGATTCCAGTTTAGCAAAACATTTATGCAATGCTTAAAGGCCTTGTATTCAGATGTTCTGGGTTTTTGTTTGTCCATTTTTGTATGTGCTAGTATATTTTCTTAATAACTGTTTTATTTGGTTTTGTATCAGTATTTCATAGACAGATTGATTTCTGATTTCAGTATTTCTTTCTTTGTGACATGTGACATAGACTCATAGAATGGTTTGGGTTGGAAGGGACCTTAAAGATCATTTAGTTCCAACCCCCTGCCGTGGACAGGGACACCTCCCACTAGACCAGGTTGCTCAGAGCCCCATCCAGCCTGGCCTTGAACGCTTCCAGGGAGGGGGCGTCCACAACCTCTCTGGGCAACCTGTGCCAGTGTCTCACCACCCTCACAGGAAAGAATTTCTTCCTAACATCCAGCCTAAATCTCCCCTCTTCCAGTTTGTGGCCATTACTCCTTGTCTTGTCACTGCATGCCCTTCTAAAGAGTCCCTCCCCAGCTCTCCTGTAGGCCCCCTTCAGGTACTGGAAGGCCACTATCAGGTTCCCCCAAAGCCTTCTTTTCTCCAGGCTGAACAACCCCAGCTCTCTCAGCCTGTCTTCATAGGCGAGGTGCTCCAGCCCTCTGATCATCTTCGTGGCCCTCCTCTGGACCCCCTCCAACAGCTCGATGTCCTTCTTGTGTTGGGGGCCCCAGAACTGGACGCAGCACTCCAGGTGGGGTCTCACAAGAGCAGAGAAGAGGGGCAGGATCACCTCCCTCACCCTGCTGGTCACACTTCTCTTGATGCAGCCCAGGATGCGGTTGGCCTTCTGGGCTACAAGCGCACATTGTCGACTCATGTTGAGTTTTTCATCAGCCGACACCCCCAAATCCTTCTCCTCAGAGGTTCTCTCCAGCCATTATCCACCCAACCTGTATTTGTGCTTGGGATTGCTCCCACCCAGGTGCAGGACCTTGCACTTGGCTTTGTTGAACTTCATGTGGTTGACACAGGCCCACCTCTCCAGCCTGTCCAGGTCCCTCTGGATGGATCCCTTCCCTCTAGCATGTCAGCGGCACCATCCAGCCAGTTCCTTACCCAGCGAGTGGTCTGTCCATCAAACCCATGCTTTTCCAATTCAGCAACCAGGATGTCATGCGGGGCAGTGTCAAACGCTTTTCACAAGTCCAGGAAGATGACGTTCATTGTTCTTTCCTTATCCACTGATGCTGTTACTCCATCACAAAAGGCCACCAAGTTTGTCAGGCACGATTTGCCCTTGGTGAAGCCATGCTGGCTGCCACCAGTCACCTCATCTTCATTTTCCATGTGCCTTAGTAGATCCTTCAGGATGATCTGCTCCATGATCTTGCCAGGCATTTTATATCTGTGTTATTTCCTGGACAGAACAGTCATCTGCATGTGTCACCATGTTCACAGTTTTAGATAAATTGTTGTATCATTGTGCCTCTTTTTAAATCACAAGACAATACGAAAGATAGTGTTTAGGCACAAATATCTCTGAATAGCCTGGAATAAACGCACTATGTAAAAACTAAATGTGATGTGCATTGGGGAAAAGGCATAGAAATATTTAAAAACGGTAATTTAAAACAGTCAAAACATCACAGAATACCACAAATGTAAGGATGGTCTATCAACATCCATGACTTTCTAATTGAGCTGGTTGTCTTTCTACACCAAAGTTGAAACTGGCACCTTTACATTGAGAATGCATTCTTATTGTAGTTGTTTCTCTAATAAGCTAGTTGTTTTTTCCTAGCAGATTTGCTGATATAATGAAAATGGATTAAGTAATTATTTCTCATTGTAGAGATCAGCTCAGTTCAACATCTGATAAATCTAATTTATGCATGAGGGCATGTCTTAGCATCAAGAACCACTACCTGATGAATTGCAGGCTGACTACATGGCTTGGGCTATGAGATAAATAAAGGAAGAATTTCTCTCCTGCTTTTCCTCAGGGACAGGATAAAAACACACGGCTTGCAGCTGTATTCCACAAGCTGTTTTCTGAGTTGCTAATTACAAGGAACGATTCCTCTGGTGCTGGGGAGATATTCATAAGTACAACTCTAAATTAAAACCACTTGTATAAAAACTCCAGACTTGGTTTCAGAGATCCAAGTGTGGTTGCTGTATGTTGGGACAGCCAGTATATTAGATATAAATGGAAGGATTTGCTTGCTTTGCCTTGAGGGGAGCGGGCAGGATTTTTTGCCTCTTTTTTTTTTTTTTTTTTTTTCAGAGGGTTTATTGAATTTTTTCTTTTTTTTTTTTTTTTTGTCTTCAGAGGTTTTACTGAATGTTTAGCTTAGTTATGGTTATTAACTATTGGCCAGCACTTAGGCAATGCCAGTCTGCTCTGCCCAGTTTATAATATATGTGGTATCATGTTCAGAGACAGTGTTACATGCAAAGGCAGCAAACTTTCTGCTTGAAAAGATGTGATTTAAATTCTCAGCTATAGTACTCCCACTTCTTTAATGCTTTCTTTAAAATAACTACTGAGAATACTCACAGAGAGCAGGTTTCATGTTTAGATTGCATTCCTAAACGCCATGATGGCTGACTCAGATGTACAGTTTACTAGAGGAATTAGAAGACTGACTGTGCTCTCTGGTTTCCTTGCCTGTACAAGAGAGAAATTTGGTTTGCACATGTGCAGTTATTAGAACTATCTAGTCAGCTACATCTCAAAGAAGGAATAGAAATAATAGCTGTGTTTAGTATCTGACTGTGTTGATTGATCTACTTACAGCTTTCAGTTGCATTCCTGAGACGTGACATGTACTTTTGTTAAGAAAGGTGCCTGATCTGGCTACAGAGCATGGTGAAAATAGATCTGTTTCTAGTTAGTTTGGAAACCCTGCCCTTAGTGAAATTTGTCATGAAAAATGGAGTCACAGGAGCATAGAAATTAAAAAGTCCATCTCAGAAATTTGATTGTATTTCATGGAGGAAAACGGTTGATCTAATTGGATGGTGCCAAAAAAAAAAAAAAAAAAAAAAAAAAGAACTGGAAGGTTGGTTGACTATACTGCTCTTCTTGCTCTGTCTAGAGGCTGCCAAATGTGAATCACTGCACCCATGATGTTTGGTACATTGCATTTGAAAAGGAAGCTGCTGTCAGGCAAGTTATGCACTAGCTTGATACTAACTCAATACAATACATAAGGCACCATATGGGAACTCTACACAAGCTCTGTGAACATACTGCAGTCACACAGAAATAAAAAAAAAAAAGAGAGGTAGGAGAGGACACCATTCCTATGTCAGTTATTCTTCCCTTACAGAACATGTTTGGGATCTGCATCTTGCAGTTTCCCTTGGCAACTCTCTAATATCACAGGGTGCAATGTCCCAAGGCTACACTCCATTACACTGGAGTGAACACCATCTTTCCCTTTTCTCTTGCTCTGTAAGCTTTAATGAAGTCCATCAAATTTGCTCTATTTACAGTACAGCGATTACGTCAAAAGAAATGTTGTTGGCTTTCTTTTGATGGCTGATGTTTGGCAAATGATCACAAAAATCAGTTGCTGTTCAGTTTGCTAAGTGATGGCATGTATCACTGCCTTGCTTAATTACAGCAAATCAGATGCTTCCTGTTGTGGAAAACAATACTAATAAATTACTAACTCTTGGTGTCTTGATGAAACAGTATATGTTGAGGTTCAATTGAAACAGAGCATTGGAACATTAATTTCTGTGGATGTTTTCTCATTAGCTTATTTTTACTGTGTATTTATGGATATGTAAAACAGAATTCAGGTGAAATTCTCAGTCTTTCACATATACATTAATGATCATTTATATTCAGAGCTGAACTTGGACAATTTTTTTTCATAGGATTTTGTCAAAGAATAGTCTATCGATGGATAACAAGGAAAAAGGAACACGTGGTATGCAGCGCACTAGCATGCAGGACAGCAGAGATAATCTACAGTTAACTTGCTGGGTGCACACAGACAGAAGGAACTGACAGCATTACAAGAAAACCGGCAGGAATGTAGCCTCTGTTTGAGATCTCATGGGATACAGTGCTGCCATGGGATACAGGAAGAATACAGCGATTTCTATACAGATGCATATTCTCTATATCTGTACCAGTAGATCGCTAAGACTTGTTTTTACACTGAGGAATTACTAGGACATCATGGTGACTCCTATGCACACTCTTTGTCTGACATCTGCATGTAATTTCAATCGCCCTAGCTTTCCATGGTTAGTGGTGACAGCCTTTGACTCTTTATAAAGGATGTCACTGGTTTCCTTGGCTGGTTATTTCACTAAGAGGAGGGCTGGATCAATCAATCAAATCTTTACAGAGTAACATTAAACAAAATAACTGTTGTTTAAGCCTCATTTAAGGTGCAAAATTCATCCTGGAGAAATGCCTTTTGACAAAAGTGGACAGGAAGATTAACAAAAAAAAGAAAAAAAAATAGCAGCTTTTTATTTTCCTGAGGCTGAACAGAATTGAATAAGTGAAATAAAAATCATGCTTGTGACTTCATGTTTGATAAACTGCTTATTAAATCATGGCACTGCCCAAAATCTTTGATTTTGCAGTTACATCTGGCATAAGGAAACAGAATGCCATGACAAAAACTTCAAGAGTATCTTTAGTAAATACATCAGCAGCAAATCTCTGCTACCTATGAATGCAGTGAATACTGTTTTCAGGGTGTTCAGCTTAGTTTGTTCCTATCAGCTTCGCATTCTATTTTCTTATTCATGATCAAATCCTGTGTATTTAATCTCAAACATCTGTAGTTTACTCTAAAACTAAGCAATTGCAAGATTCTTTACAAACTTTATACATAAATTATTTCAGTGACATCCAAATGGAAAAATTCTGAAATATCTTCCTGGCTGCTCTTATTTGCGACAATGTTGATGTGGAAGGTATGGATTTGCCTTCTTGTCACTCTGTCTCACATTTCCTTCCGTTGCAGTCCCCTTTAATATTTCCTCCTATCTCCTTCCCTATCCCTGTCCACAGTCCAAAGAAGTCAGAGTGTCTCATATCCTGTTCTCTGAACGTTGTTCATTTGCATGACCTTTGCCACTCTCGATTACTGTAATGAGTGTCTTTAGTAATTACATCAGCTTGTTCTATTTTTCCAGAGCAATACCTGCTTTAGTGAGTTTTAGATTTATAAAACCTGTTACACTAGCAAGAAGTTAAATACTTCCTCTCTTCAGAGCAATGCTAGTACATGTCACCTAATAAATCAGTAGCTTCCTACAATGGTCTTGAACAAATATACAGTTGGCCTGATGGATGTGACTCAGCTGAACTGGACTCATCAGCCAAACAGTGAAGTGTATCTTACTGTCAAAGTGGTTCAGACGCATTTGTTGAGTTGATGTGTAAGGAAATTTTCTGTACCTTGCAGCCATTTAATTCCAGGAGCACCTCTTCTTCACTTAATAGTATATTCAGTAAAATGTTCAACAGCAAAAGAATTAATACATTTTTGAATGTGCATGCTTGTTACACTTCCAAAAGCTTTCTAGCTACTAATTATGAATGAAATCCTCATCCCATTAGAAAGTTCATCATACAATGAGAGAATGCAGAAGGAAGTGCAAGAAGAAATGTCTGCTTGTTCCTGCTGTTGGTTTGTGAGTCATGGACAAGGGTCTTACAGTGATAGGCACTGAGCAACCACAAGTAAAATGTGTAACAACTTTTTGAGCAGCAAACAGTCTCAAGTTGCTGGCAATGCTGAAGCTTTTTTTTTTTTTTAACACTATTTTTTCAGTATTTTAGCACATTTTAGACAAAAAATTATGAATCCATTCCAGCCTTTGGCCATTACGAGTACACACTGAGTATAGTATCTGCTGGGTCCAACAGTTCTTTCTGGAAAGAAGTTGCCTACAGCAATGTGGACACATTGTCTGCAAGAACCTCAAAAGACCCACTGATTCCCCAGGACCTGCTGTCAGCTGAATCCTGCCTCGATGGAAGACAGCGGCTCCTCTGAGCTGCAGCTAGTGTCACCATGTATTAAAACACCACTCATTCTACAAGCAGCTACATGTTGCTGTTCAAAGATCTGAAGAGGCAGAGGATAGCTCTGATTCCAGATGTATACAAAAACCAGGGAGTGCTGTCAATCCACTTCTTCCCATCGTACTTAGTGTGTTTTTTGTTGTTGTTGGTGGTGGTTTTTTGTCCTAGAATTCCTTTCTACTCAATCCATTCCCTATAGAACTCTGGATCTGACGCTGAAAAAGCACTTGTGAAGTGGTAAGGATAAGTGTGATCAGCAGGCCACACAGAGTTTGGGAGGTTTCCCACCAATCATTTTACAATGCATTGGAAGTCCGGGAGATCATCATAGCTTCCTAAGAAAGAAGACTAAGCGCTGATATGAACTGATACTTCCTGCAGGAATAGAGGAAAAGCAGCACAGTGAGCAGGCAAGGTGAGATCTTCCTGTAGCCACTGACAAATTTAATTTCTAGGCTGAATCCAGCACACAAGACAGATTTCTCCTCCTCTGCCTACTGAATGCTCTTCTTGCTCCTCTTATTTGTCTGTTTGCTACAAAAAACAATGACACTTTTATTGTTGTAGAACAGCATCTATATTAGAGACTCTTTGCACACAATGTAAAT
>VXAV01005337.1:244495-267562 GCA_013399715.1 Alectura lathami | reverse complement strand
AAAAAAAAAAAAAGAAAAAGAAAGTTTACAAGATTTTATCTGAAATCACAACCTCACAGTTAATTTTTAGCTTATGTGCCAGCATCTCCAAAAGTGTATATATTTGTAATACAGAGGGGGCCGATCTTGCTGTGTTCAGTATTGACCATGATCTGCTGCAAAGGCACAGCTATGTAAGTAATAACTTGAAAAGCTGATAAACGGCAGGAAAATTGTAATTTTGCTTAGGGACACTGCACTGTATCACAAAGTATTTTTCCTGTAGCAAGGCTGTAACTCTCTGTCTCTTTTAACCATGAAACTATAGCCGTTATAATAATATTCACCACCAAAATACATCTTCTGTAATAGTATGGTAACAAAAAACAGCGCAACATGAATATCTTGAGTGAAATTCATGCTATATATATCATCAAAGCTGAGAGAATTGGTCAAGCTTTCAAAAAAACCCTGAATCCACTTCATTCTTTAAATGAAATGGCCAGGTCTAAAAAACTGTCACTCACGAGAGCTTGTCTGGGAAGTGTTTTTGCCTTCTTACCCAGAAAGAAGTGGCTAACAACCTGTGGTTTGTGATGTGAAGAGGTGTGGGACAAAAACACCCATTTCTCTCTCTGCTTATGCTGGCTCCCCCAGGGTGGACAGCCACAACAGTGTCCCCCAGGCACGGAAGGGGCCTGGCAGACTCAAGCTGCAGCCCATTGCTCTGTGCAGGTACATGGCGTGAAACTGGAGCATCTGTGTCACAATAGCTGAAGTGACACACGGCTGTTGTTTCAGATAGATCCCCGCCTGCAGCTCCAGAAACCCTGTCCTGAACCTAAAGGCCTTCTGATTGGTGTTTTGTCCAAATCAGCACCTCCTCATTGGCTTTCATAGCTGCAAACTGTTATTATTAGAGAAGAGCACTGGTGTATTTTGAGAAAAGACATCTCACTACTACTGAAGAATTCTGACCTCACCTGTGAGGACTAAGGGACATGGGGGCTTTTAAAACAGTTACTTAGCAGTTACCCGCTATCGGGAAGAGGTGATCAAAAACCTCATTCTGATCATGTGATCTTTTTGAAAAGTCAAGTTAGATCTTTTATTATTTTATTCAGCCTGCATTAAAAGCTCTAAAGTTCACTGAAGCCTTTAACTTCCTCAACCTTCAGCTACGCTTTTCTCAGCCTCCTCCCAAAAGGCCTAGCAGTACCTTATTTTTATTTTAAAAATAAGTGAAAAAATTAACAGTACTTCATGCTGTATTCATTTAATAACTGAAGATCTTATTTCTTTATGTGATGATTTTCTCATGGCTATTGCAGCTGTTCATCTGTAGAAGAAACTTGTTTTAAAGAGAGGCATGCACATGTATTCCTGTTCTTCTCATCCTTCCCCTAAACGTAGCCCTTTAGGGCTTCTGCAGCCAAGTAAAGGAGTCGGGGATTTTGTCTGCATTTTATTTTTTGCTTAAACACCATAACAAGCATAATTTTAAATCTAATAATGAGAGCAATGGAGGATTATAATTAAACATGTCATCTGGTCAGAAAATCTCTTTGAGGGGCTCACATTCATCTGGACCACCTCTTATGCAACTGGAACTCAGTTCCACTGCATTCGAATTTTTAAATTGGTATTCATGGTTTAGTTTAAAAATATGCAAAGCATCACTTGGCTAATCCTTTTTTACTTTTAATGATGTTTACTACTAATGTGAACAAGTCTGAGCTGAATTCTGTTGTTTTCTTAGAATAGTAGAAATAGTAGAATAGAATAGTAGAAAGTAGAAACTATTTCATATTTCATAAAAGAATAAAGAAAAAACAGTTAATGCCAGTCTGTTATTGTAATTTTTTATGATAGCTGATGAAAATTAGTTTGCAAATGAACGATCTTTTCTCTAAAAAAGTCTCAAAAGATCCAGATGTTTAAAATGTAGGAAACAATTGTCAGAGAGGTCTCAGTGCTCTGTAGCCACCCTTTAATTTTCAGCTGCTGACAGTACCTTGACAGTTGACCTTCTTCAGCTCTGATTTTAGGAGAACTTCAAAAGCCTCTGAGCGACTCGATTTCTGGAGACATTTTCTGGGAGATTATATTAAAGAATTCTCTCTGTTTTGACTTCCTTGTCCTCATTTTCTGTTAAGAATACTTGTGGGAAAATTACCTTTTCGCCACACTGATTCATAGGTTTTGGCATGGGAACTAATGCTGTTTCTCCTAGTAGCAGACAGAAAATTAGTCACAATCTGATGTTAACAACTTCTTCATTACCCAGACTGTTTTACACTTATTAAGTTCAACACAATTAAATCTAATGTCTTTGAACAAACCATGGAGTTCTTGTCCATGTTGCAAATACATGGGATGATAATTAATTTATAAAGTCACTATTGTAAGACAGCCTCTGGAAACTGGAAATTGGAATCTGGATTCTGATACCATTGAATTCTACAGAGAAGTGCCACTTGAGTGCAGCAGAGAGAAGAATTTGTTTTAGCTAATTTACATTAAAAGGTTAAGTATGAATAACCTTTTTTGCTCTAGAGGTTCCTATTGGGAGATGAGATTCAACATAGCTTAATTTCACATTTGACATATTCCAGATTTTTCTGTACTAGCAACAAATAATCTACTCTGTAGAGAGTGATAGAGCCATTCTGAGGTATAGGATAGCTGCAGATTTCAACAACAAAGAATTGTGAAGAGTCCATCCACTAGAAATTTCTATCAAAATCACCAGTGATGTTGTATTTATTGGCTGGTCATTTAAATTGCCCTCCTTGCACTTCAGAGTCAGGTACCTGCATATCGCAGGGTGATTAGGTCAACTTCCTTTGCATCTTTTCCCACGAATCTCACAGCTGGAATAGGAATGTGTTGGAAAGTCAGATATATAAACGGGATAGGCTTTAGTCTTAGCCAAGTCAGATAAGAAATTCAGTCAGCCTGAAATGTGACATTATCATGTACAGTGTAAGAAATGTTAAGAAAGATATACTTCATGCTTCATGCATGCAAAGGCATTCACTGTTCTAAAAGAGCTTGATTAATTAAAAATATAATTTAGGAAAAGGATGTTTCTGAATGTTTCTAATGAATATATAGGAAAAGTTCTGAGTTTTTGTTGTTGTTTTAAGAGAGGCTTTACTGTTATTTTTTTTTTATAGAGAGAAGCATAGAAAAATGTTTCAGTTTTCATAGAATCATAGAATGGTTTGGGTTGGAAGGGACCTTAAAGATTACCTAGTTGCAACCGCCTGCCATGGGCAGGGACACCTCCCACTAGACCAGGTTGCTCAGAGCCCCAGGAGCCCCATCCAGCCTGGCCTTGAACACTTCCAGGGAGGGGGCAGCCACAAGCTCTCTGGGCAACCTGTGCCAGTGTCTCACCACCCTCACAGGAAAGAATTTCTTCCTAACATCCAGCCTAAATCTCCCCTCTTCCAGTTTGTGGCCATTACCCCTTGTCCTGTCACTACATGCCCTTCTAAAGAGTCCCTCCCCAGCTCTCCTGTAGGCCCCCTTCAGGTACTGGAAGGCCACTGTCAGGTTCCCCTGGAGCCTTCTCTTCTTCCCCTGGAGTCATGAGGATGTGGTTTTTTTCTGGAACTCTTGGGCTTTTCCTTAATATCAACTTTCCTCTTCTGTGCATCTTTTAGATTACATTCACAGTAGCTTCTTCTAAAAATCCTTTTTTCTTTTCTTGCTTCCTTCTTTAGAAAGTACAAAACCAAAATCCAGCAGAATGGGCTTACCTCATTAATTAATAATTTCTACATTTAAAGGTAAAAAAAAAAAATTCAAATTAATTTTTAAAAATGGAAGAATCAAAGGAAACAGAATATTTTGTCTTCTGATTCTGGACGGTTACATCTACACTGTCCCTCTAAACTCTGAGTAGATCATTAAAGGAAGATGATCTTAAGATTTCACCATCTTAAGGCAGCCTATAGGGCAGGCATAATGGGAAGTTGTTTATTTCCTAGGTTACCGTGAAACATCAGAATCGTTTCTGATTAAGATTGATAACAGAGTGAAAGAGAGAAAGACAAGTAGAGATGATCTCAGAGACTGAAGATCTCCAATAGGAACATGATATAATGTTCACACTCATACCAGATGAAATGCTAACCTAGGAAAAATTGTATTGAGCTAAGAGATTATTTCAGGCTATTGCTCTATGATGCAAAGCTGTGTGGCAGTATCAGTGCAGTATGAAAATGTTGCATGCTACATATTAGTAAGATTAGTAAGACTCAATTACGTAAGGTATCTCTGTTTCCCACAAGTAGCTCAGCAAACGCAAATGTATTAAATATTACTTTTTTGAAATGGCTTCGCTAACTGCATATGAATATATTGTAAGAGTTGGAGATTCAAGCTTTAGTCACTCCCAGTTTTAGAACTGAGACAGTAATTGGTTACTGTTTAAATATAACATTTAGGTCTTCTATTCTCTGCGTATGAATTTAGTTATTTTACTGCAGAATAACATAATATTTTTTATAAGTAGTCTATTTTTACAGTCTTCTTTTATGGAAATTTGGCCATTTCATGAAAGAAATATTTTGTTATGGAAAATTGCATTGTATCCTGGGGACTTGGCATTCTTCCTGTGAACTGGGGATAGGTATACCTCAAGCATTTATTTGATTTTTTAAAACGATAAAAATTAAGGTTTTGTTTCACTTATTATATGAACACTTAACACAAAGCACAAACTCCAATTTCAGCAGGGAGGGTGGAAGCGTTTCATACCCTGGGGGTTCCCTATAGCAACCCCCGCAGCAGGGACTGATTCCATAGCTCTGCTAAAAGCACTCAGTGTCACTGGACCCAGCGAGGCTGTGTGGGTCCACGTTACATAAACAACCAGAATTTCCTTCAGTTAATTTGTTGTCTCTGTCCCAAAAGCCCCTGCTCTGCTTCACAGGGTAGTGGCAGGGTGTGTGCAGATAGTGAGTGAAAGGGTGGAGGAGGAAGAAATGGGAAAGGGTGGATACAGAGAAAGATAGGGAAAAATTGCACTATGTCTTGTTATCTTGAATGTCTGAAATAATACACCTTCCTCCATCTAATACTGCTTAGCAAATTGCTGATACTGACTATACTTCATCTCTCTTTCTCCTGATTTCCATCAACCCTTAATCATTTGACCTCCAACATTTCTACACTGGCTGCCCTGAGAAATATCTAACCTGTTCAGCGTCATTGTAGTTAGGGGCTTGGGTCCAGCTTCTTAACACAGATTTCTTCATGACTTCACCATTCTGTTGACATAAAGACTGTCTTCACCATCAGAATAAAGATTGTTTGTATAGGAGACATCTCTCTGAAACTTCAAAATAAGCTGCTGATAACAGGGTGATCATATTCCTCAACACTCCCCTTTCCAACTGCAAGATATATTTCTTCCAGTTTTTCAAATGAATCATCACATGTTTAAAAAAGACTAATTGAGAGAACAAGTCAGAGTCGTAGGATATGGTCCTACCTTACACAGTATTGGAAAGTTTTCATCCTTGAGGAAAGGTGTAAAAGAGAAAAGAAATCTGAAAAGATTGTAGGAAACTTAAAGATTTGACTTTTAGAATTAGCATTGATGAGGATCATTATTTATTCTCTTGGTCATTTATTAACCTCACTTGCTCAACCTGTGATATCTGATTATGTACAAATATTCGGTCCACTCATACATACCCTGAGATATTACTATGGCAGTTTTGCTTAATATGTGAAGGAAAAAAACATGATGGCTGTACTTGGAAATAGTGTGTTTTGTAGCAAAAATAATATGACTGCGTGTTGGTTTTCTTCAGTGGAGAATGGTGATTTTAAATGGTTTGGATGGTTTAGTTCTTTAACAATGTATTTAATCATGTGACAGGTTTTACATACTAGAGTGTTTAAATATTGAGCAAATTCCAATGTCTTTGTAGGTCTTTACAACACCATTTCATGGCAGCAGCAATCAATTACTAGATTATTTTAGCATTTTAAGAAGTTCCATAAAATATTTATTCAGTGGTTGCTTTGGAAAATTGAGAGAAAATATCTATGGATTTGAAATGTTTTTACTGCCTTTAAAAATTTTTATAGTAGTACAAAAATTGTAATTGTGAATCATTCACGAGTTATTAAATACAGATATGAAGGGAAAATATGAGGATCTAACTAAACTCAGAAAACGAAAGAAGATCAGAACTATGACAGGATGTTCTCCCTGTCAAAGGGTCATGAAAAAATGCATTAGACAAGAAACATAGTAGATATAAGCCAAATTCCCTTAGCTTTGTGCTAATATTCCAGGTATGGAAGTGAATTGTGTATGTTACATGAAGTAGCATGATTTCTAGTATTTGTATTCAGTTTATATCTGAGTCCGATACAAAGAAAAACCCTGCATTTTCATTCTATCAACCTGGCCTTTCCACTTCATTTGTTTTCTGTAAATTGCACGTTAATACTCTGGCAACTGATGTCTACTGCATTTTAGTTTACCTATCCAAGACTTTCTGAGACCTACACTTTCTTGATTTGTTCTTAATTTCTTCCCCTGGCATCTTGCATTCTGATATAAATTAGGTTAACGCAGCAGTTTTGTAGGCTTCACCATATCTCCCAACAAGTTTCTGCACAAATAAATGAGTCCAGCAAAATTATCTTGTCTTCCTGTCACTAGCACATCAGCAAATCAGGCAACACCTCTGTTTAGATTCCAGCTTCTTAATGATCCTGAAGATATCAGTACAATTTAAAATAAATTTGCCTACAGGCACCTGAATTTTTTGTAACTGTTGAAGAATGTTCTGTAAGCTGCAGAAGTTGCTTTGCAATTAGCTCTCACTTGAAATACATGTAGCCTTCATTCACTGTTACTGCAGTCTTCCTATGCTTGTGGTAAATCTTTTGATGGCGTCTTTCACCTTTGCATATTCTTGGCATCAAATGACTTTCAGCAAGCTGTATTCACAATGTTGGCAGCCATCCCAGGTAAGGTGGTCTGCCTAGGTGGCATTTGGTACATGGGAATTCCAGAGTAGGGAATAGACAAAGGTCACCCCATGTTTTACATCGCTCTCAGAAACATCAGACTAGACAGCTAGTGTGTGACTGCCAACACCGCATTAAGCCTCTAGGCTTCATGATCTATTCCTTATTTTCCCTCCCTGTATTTGTACCACCTTTCATACCAACCACATCGAAATACTACCTGTGCATTATTCTTGCAGTATCACCCCATGTTACTGGAAATCTTGATAAAAATTTTAACACAGAATAGTTTCAATGCTAGAAAACAACCCAAAACTCAAAAAGATTTCTGTATTTGTACTCTTGGACTTTTCTGGCCCTTCCTACTCTGAAATCTTAAGGGATTAATTTTCAGCCTGGAAATTATATTCACTATCTGTTCCAAAAGCACACAGAAGCAGCCCTTTTTTTACTTTTTTTTTCTTTTTTTTTTTTTTTTTTATTCACAGCAAACCTTGTCATTCTTCATAAACTGAAGTATCTTATCAAGAAGCAACAAATATGCAGAATAAATACGTGTATATATATATTGCTAAAAGGGAAAGCAGTTTCTGCAATTTCATTTTCATAGTGAAGCTCTAATTATATGTCTGCACACTGGAAGTTTAGTCTACAAACCTGTTTAGCTCTTCTACAAACCTGTTTAGCTCTGTCTTCTGCAAAACTTAGAAGGCTGTTTGTGAATCAAGTGTGCTCCCTGATTTGCCTGCCTTTAGACCATTACTTCATGAAGTCTCCCTAGCTATGACACAGGGTGTATGTGACAAACTATATCAAGCATGCCAAGCGCCATTAGTCTCCTTTTTTAGCCATTGCTGTCTGATCTATGAGAAGGAACTGTTTTGCTCATGTTAAAGAGTTCTTCAAGAGGTCTTCTGATACACTAGGGTATACCACCGGTCTTTAATAGTAGTGTTTACCAGGTATTATTGAGAGATTTGTTTTTCTCCTGCTGATGAGGAAGGTCCTGTACTGAGTTAGGACGGTCAGTTGAAGAACACTGCTGTGTAACTTCAGGGATTAACATTCACTAAAATGAGGATGTAGAAAGCAATTATAAAATCAAATGCCAGAGATACCACTGAAGTGGTACCATTCATTCAGACCCTACTTACGAATCATTTTGTACAAGCACAGTAGATTTTTACTACTATTTGATCCTTCCATTTAATACTCAGATGAAGAACATCACAGATCATGATCGCACTTTTTTCTATTTTAAATGAGAAAAAACTTATGTTCCTCTCATTTTACAACAATGTCTGGAGAGAAGTTTGTTTCCTAAAATACAAAGTTTTCTAAAATTTGTAAGAAATTATCTGTAAGAAAAATATTTGGAGCAAGCAAATTAAAATAAAATACTGACATTTTAATATATATATATATTCACATCAATACTATGATTAGCTTGCCTAACCTTCCAGGCCTGCTTAGAATTCTTATTAAATCTTTATGAATGGATTTGTAACTTACAGCAGAAAGATAATATAGAAGGCAAATGGGAATTTTTACATGAATGAACTGAGAAGAATTCTTGTAGAAACTAGTATCATTATGCAGAGGTTTAATACTACAAGAATGAAAATCAGTGGTCCGTAACATTCTAGTACAAAATTTAGGAAGTACATAGCAAGAAAAGCTGACCAAAGCAGACATATCCATAACAAGTCCTCTGGTCTTCTGCATACATCACGATCTTGTCAAATTAGCATTTCCCATACTCATTTCGGAATACCGTTTCCGTTGATTCAAAAGCAAATGTCAGATGGTCACATCGTACTTTTTAGCAGCCTGCTACAAGAGCAGTCTGCAGGAGTCATCTCTTTCAAAGTTACCATAATTCCCTACAGCATCTGGGTTCTACATAGAACATTTTTTTTTTCTCACTTCTATTTCTTCATTACCGTTAAGGTGAGGAAGTTCATCTTACTGTGAACAAACTATTTCTTTTAATATAATGTTCTTCTAAGTGAAGGATGGACTTGAGAACTAGAAGAAAAATGTATTAATTCCAAGTAATTAACATCTGGAAGGGAATTTGCTACTGGAAATGATTGAGAAAAAGCAGTAATACATTTATGCTATTTGCGAAAGGTAAAGGTAGTAGTAAATTCATATTTGAAAGTGTAAGATTTTGTTCCACAAAAACAGAAACAAATTTCCTATCACCAGAACCAACATGTATGACATCAAGCTATAAACAGATACTTTATATATTTTATATCTTTTTGTATATAAACCAAAATTATCTATTCCTGAAAACAGATATCTGATTTGAAGTTTTTGTCATTTGGTATAGTTTTTCTTAATGTAAAGTTATTTCTCTATTGGACAGCTAAATTCTAAAATAGAGAAATATTTGTCAGATATACTAATTCTACTCTTGTATTCATTAGTAAAAATCAAATCACAGGAATAATCTAACCAACACTTTAGTACATCAGTGAGCCTCACTATCATGACAAACTATATTTTCCTTCTTTTACACCATTTTTTTCAAAGATAATCTCTAATTTGTTTCAGGATATCTTAACAAAGTCTTGCTTTCCTTCAAAGCACAAAACTAAACATATGAAAGATATCCTTCATGAAAGATATCTCAATTTTTGTATGTTAAAATGAGGTGATTAAGTCAAACTTTTTCAAATGTCACAAATTTATCATTGATACAGAATGTAACTGCTATACTTACTTTGAACCAAAAATATTACTAAAATTATGTCTTTTCTGAGGAACTCAAACTGAATCTTCATTAGAAGTTACTCTTTTTGCTGCATGCTTGCTTAGTTAAATGAAGTCATGAGGCTATTATTGAATGAGACTTTATTCAATCTAACAAAATCTTTATAGGCCTTCTTACCTCACAATTTTTAACATTTACTGAGATCGTTGGAGGCTTATAGTTTAGTAACAAACCATATTGTGAGGCCATATCTGCACTGCATTGAGTTCTGGGCTTCCAGGCATAAGAAAGTCATGAAGTTACTGAAGTAAGCCCAGTGACGGACTGCAAGGATGATTAAGGACTGGGAGGATTTCTCATATGGGGAGAGGCTGAAAGGGTGGGGACTGACAGTTCATCCCAGAAAACACAAGGCTAAGTGGAGATTTTACAAATGTTTATAAATAGATGATGGGAAATCATTTGGAAGACAGAGACCAACTATGGACCTGGTGATCTCCAGGTTTTTCCAACCCCAGCTATCCTGGGACTCTGAGCAGTGGACAAGGCACACATAAGTTCCGTAGGCTGCTAAGACCTGCAGACAAGATAGGACTGCCAGCACACACTAGCTGTAAACATAAATGGCAATAAAATAATTTAGGGAGATGACAGGAGAAACATTCCTCAGTGAATGGGTTTTCTGTAACAGGAAGGGTCAAGCTAGCAAATGATTTCAAGGAAGTGTGAAAATTCGAAGAATCAAAGAATCATGGAACAGCTTGGAAGGGGCCTCTGGAGGCCATCTGGTCCAAATCCTCCTGCTCAGGCAGGGCCACCCAAAGCAGATTGCCCTGGCCCATGTCCAGGTGGCTTTTGCAGATCTCCAAGGAGGAGACTCCAGAACCTTTCTGGGCAACCTGTGCCAGTGCTTGGTCATCCTTACAGCACAAAAGTGCTTCGTGATATTTAGGCCAAGCCTCTTGCGTTCCAGTTTGTGCACATTGCCTCTTGTTCTGTTTCCAGGCACCACTGGAAAAAGCCTGGGTCTGTCATCTAAAGATGGGTTTAAAAGCTAAAATCCAAACTAAACCTTCTAAACAGGTTTTAAAAACTCTCCCTTGTTCTTTAGCAAAACAATGCAGATAATTTGAACTTTGCTTTCAGTATGCTTCAGAATATTTTGAGGATTAAGATATCCTCAATGGTTGTTGCTGCTTTGGTTAGTTGGATCACATTCCGTTCCAGTGCATTCTATCTACTAATTAAAATTCAGTAAGGGAGCCTTTTGCTAGTGGGTATTCAAGGTTATCTGTGCTTTGATATTTTTCTGGTACATCCATTAGTATACTATTAGTGTTCAAAAGGAATATGATAGTAAATTTTTCAAATATACGCTTTCATTCAGTATTTAGGCTTTCAGAAGATAAACAGAAGCTCCATTTCTTATAATGTTCTAAATAATTTCTGCTGCAGTTAGTTTGAGGGCCTGGTTTCTTTATGTGTATGTATGTGCGTGTGTACATGCCCAGACATTGCCACTTGTGTCTCTTCCACAGACAGTGAAATACAGAGGGAAGCCCCATTGTAAGTTGCACGTCATTTACTTTTACAGCTGTAATTTTTTAGAAATGTCTGCTGCTTATGTTTGCTAGATTTATTCACAAGGGAAAATATTTCTGTGCCCATTGATTAATAGATTGTATTAGAGAAAGAGGATTGCGTAAAAGAGGGATAGAGAAGCATCAGCTATATGTGCTCTGCTTTAATAGACTACTGCTGCAAACTTTGTAGAACCAATAATGAATCATAATTCAGAGACGACATACGTGAAAATTTCTAGAACTCTTAAGCAATACAATTTTAAATTTACTTCAAGTGAGGCAAAAGCCTAAATAATTTTCAGTTTAGAAATAACCCTGGAAAACCCAGTACATTGTCTCATTCAACATGGCTAACGAAGTAAGTCTTCTTTTCTGAGGCAGCCCTAAGCAAAATTCTACATTTGAATATGATAAGTAACATGTCATTCTGTGAAACTGATCTCACACAACACATTCCAGGTCCCTTGTTAGAGTTATCTTTAATTAATATTTTAATTGAAGTGTACCAAATTAATGTAATGAGCTCAGTAATAAATCTCCTGAGAACAACAAAGCCAGAATTTCGCAATAACCCATGAGGAACAAGCGCAATAATAGGAACCAAAACTCCACAAAATTCATGAAATCTTCTCACATGTGTTATTCCGTCCTGTTTGATTAACACAATTGCCGAAGTGTTTATCTTGATCAAGAAAGGGCAAGAGACCTTTCAACAAGATTATTTTATGCTCTAGCAAAGGGAAGCTCTACTTTCATTACTGCAAGGTATCTGAGTGGAGTTTGTTACATTTACAAGTGAAATTTATTTTTCTACTTAGATAGTTTTCCTTCTCTAAGCTGATTCTTTTACCATGCTTTTACTATGGTTAGGAATGTCTTTGTTTGACTTCAGTGGGAATACTCAGCCAAGAAATTTCTTACCAATGTAAGGAAGTTCAGAATCTGAGTGCAGCACTACAAACAGGCCAATGGCAGTGGTCAAAATGTGGTATTCTGTCACTTCTTCATTGTGGCATAGTCTTTTTTGGTAGCTGTATGCTGAAAATATACCTGCAGGAAAACATCTGAGGGAAAACATATACCTAGGTGATGAACTGACTGCTTAACTTCTTAAACTTCATTACAAGATGTGGACTAATTGCATTTGTCAATGCTTGGCCACCTACTAGCAATAACTAACTTGGGTTTGGTGCTGGTTTTAAGGAACATTTTTGTCTGTAACACTGTTAGGGAATGCAGCCAATCAGAAGCTGTAAACATGTTGCTTTTCTAGTTAGAGATCAAAATTGGTTCAGCATTCAATCTATGTTTTGATTGATATGTTGTCTTTACGTATGTAGTCTGCTGAAATTTTAATTTAACACAGATACACTTTGGAACCTTGTCATGTTAATATCAGCTGCGATACAAATTTTATTATAAGTTTACACGGCTTACTCGTATTTTTCTGTCCAACATTACAGGGTGCTTTTACAATAGAATACTTGTACCTTCCAGCTGTGACTGTGTATTCTGGTTATAAAATAATTTGTAAATCACAGGGCTGTGTTGTCATTATAAGGTTCCATGTAACTACTGTTTTCTGATAGAGTCAATAAATGCCTGACGTCGTTTTTGTGAGTTGTTTCAGTTTGACAAACTCAAAATAATCTAAATGCGTTGATCAAGCCTTTCAGTACATGTGTATGACAAGGTGTTTTTTTCTCCTTATTTTTTCTCATGCAAATATTAATTGCTGTAATAACACAGCAGGCCCTGTAGAAATACTAGGATAAGTTGGGAAAAGAGAGTTCCGTGAATATTTAATATCAGACAAAACTAACAATGACAGACTTCTTAGTTCTTAATGAGTCAAACTTCAATAATACAGCCATAAAAATCTTTCAAGTCCTACATGCCCGATTTTATGGACAAAGAGCTGTTTTTGTCATATTGAAGGATCTTCTGTGGCTCTTTGTTATTTCACTGACCTACAGAAGTCTGCTGTCATGAATATACAGTATAGTGATATCGCTCTTGTCTGGCAGAGACAGAAGAATACAGTAATGCTACGAAGCAGGCAAAATCATGCCATAACAAGAATACTCGTTTTTAATTTTTTTGAAGTTAAGTACTTTTCATGCATTATACTATGAACTGTTCTTATTCTCAGCTGCAATGTTATATGTGATTTAACGGCAGATCCAAAACACATTAAAATACAAGGGAAGCCACTCTTCCATGTCAGTAAACTATGAATTAATCCTCTTTCTGCTGAGCATTTCTCACAGGTTCCTGATAGTGAAACAGTGCCTGCTCAGTGTTTATATTGCTTCTTACTAATAAATGTCATTTGTAAATGACATGTAAATATTGTCATTCACCATATTTGCACAACCTAGTAATAATGTTTTATTCTGGGCACACCCATTTAATTTGCCACGTGTGATGATGTTTGTGCTGACTGTTGCCACGTAACATTTTATATTTCCGTGTAAGAAATGTAAAGAGTGCCTGTGCAAGAAATGGGCCCTTTACCTATTGTTTGAGCCCTCAAGGTCTTGCAGACTTTGTTCTGCATTCTAACTTCTGTAAGATTCTGATATCACTGTTTATTTGAAGTAAGGCTTGCAGAGTCTATTGCTATATCACAAGTGCTTGGTAGCATTTGACCTTTTGCATGGATGCATATACGCCTTGCCCTAAACAGGTACAAGAGCTTTACCTGGTAGGGGTTCATGGTCTCACATTTTATCACAATTAACTGTTTTAGTAGTTTCTATTTCTGTGTTTCTCTGTGCTTCAGAGTTCTTTGAGAATATACATATTCTATATATTTACCAGCTGATTAATACTAACAGCAGGGCTACTGTCCCGATACATGCCTAGACACACTCAACTGCAGGCTGTAAGTACCGTAGATTTTTGTGTATAACAAATACTTCTATGTGGCAGTCAGGCAATCCAGGGTAAACAGATCATAATAGTAACATAACATCACTTGTAAAATCCGAATCAAAGCTGAATCCTTCTAAGGTTCAAGAGGCACAATCTTCAGAGCTGACAAATATCACATCCCTTAAATTTGTGCATACTCTGTTATGGTCTTCCTCATTTGATGTGCTTGAGACTTCAATTTTTAGTTGTTTTATTTGGATCCTTATATGCTTTAAAAAAAAAAAATCCCTACTGATTTAAACTCTTGAAGAAAACATTTAGACTTCTTAAATGAGGGCCCATCTATTTGGTCCCTGAGAAGGCAGCAAGCATAACTACACAACCAACTTTAAAAAGTGTGCTTAAGGCATTTCTAAAGCTAATATGTAACTCAGCTTGAAATCCCGGTTGGTGCCTGTTTGCATCTTCTTGAACCAAAGTAACAATCTGTCCCTGTATTACTCTGCAAAAGCCAGGAACTCAGTGGGAGAAGCAGGGACAGGATCCTGGATTTCACTGCTGTTTAATCCATAGCACAGTTATTAGTGTGATAAATCAGACCGAAGTCCAATGGGAAATACACAGGAGGTTGCAAAGTTAGATTTTTCTCAAAATACTTTTCCATATGAGAGTGTGGATTTTTTTCATTTAAATGCTTGATATTACACTACTAACAGAGAAAGGAAAATAGATTCCTACACCTTTTACAGAAAAAGTCTTAATGTAGAGAGCTCCTGTCTGCTGTGGACATGATTCAGCAAGACAGCAGTATCTAGATTTCCAACAGAGCCAACAGAATACTTCCTCATCAAGTATGAAATTCCCTCTGAACAGCGACAAAAGTAATTGTCAGAAGGCCTGGTAGATATATTTGCTGATAGCAGGATCAAAAATGGAAGGGGGCTTCATAATTCCACAAGGGGAACCTGAAAGTGGACACCTTCGGCTCATAATTCTAGTTTCACTAGCTGTAGCTCACAAAGCAACAGCTGCATCTACATTGCAAAATACCTCCCACACATACATACACACACAGTGTTTGCACACAATACTTATTTTTTTTCCTTTAATGTGTGGGAATAAATTAGAATCTAAGATCTTACTGTAGGGAAAGAGTGTGCTGCTTAGCTTAAAGGGGTAAAGATAATAAAGTTTCTGTAATTTGATCATGCAAGTCGCAAATGGAAGAGAGAATCCTGCGAAAAGAACGGTTCCAGCAAATTCAGGTAGAGTTTTACTGAAATCATTGGGTCTACATGATTGTCTTCCTAAGATTATCTTCTTCATATGTTGCCCAGTGGTATTCATTAATTAGAAAAGAGACTGCATAACCAGAACTGGATGCTATGAGTGAGTACAAATGCTTGCATAATACCATAACAAGTTGTACACAAAGAAACACAGAATCTGAAAATATTTTGAACTAAGTTTTATTGTGAACTCAGAAGTATGAGATATTGTTTGCTGTCTTTGCAGTCTGAGGAGCTGGTTTTGAGATTTTTCAAGGGAATTGGGTTTTCTAATTGTACCTAGCTTTTTAATCTTGAAACACTTTGAAAATGCATATTGACATTTTCTCATCAAAGTCATTAGTCAAATATTTTTCCAAGAATGGCTTCAGTCTAATTCGGTTTTAGTTAATTAGCTCATCCATTGCTGCTATCTAAGCATGTAATGACTCTTGAGGATGCTTGGACTTTTCATTCTTTCTAGCTGTAGTACTCATTACTGCAGTGTAGCTGCAAATCTAGCACAGAATCATGTCTCACAGGCTACTGTGTTTTTATTTCAACTGAAGAAAGTCTTTTTCCTCAAATCTGGCTTTTTTTTTTTTCTGTACAATTATTTGTTGTAGCAACAGGACAGAGCATATGCAGCTTGCAGTGCCTGTTGGATGAACTCCCTTAATAATATTTCATGAAAACAGTTTTGGTGCTAGTAGGATGTTCCCTAAAGATATTCCAGAATGAAATCTCTGAAGAAATAAAAAACCCCTTTGGAAGGAGTGGAAGGCAATGCTTCTTCAGGTGGCAGTGAAAACTTGTCCCTCTTGATTTTATTAATACCGTACGGCAGTTTTAAGTAGTCTCATAACAATGTCCGTTGCAGATTTGGGCTGAGTACAGCTTTATGAACTCACTCAGTTCAAAGCGGCAGATAAGAGAAGGTTGCTATTGAATTGCAAGACCCTGACAAGCATAAAAGATTCATGTTCAGTGGCACTTGTCCCTCTGTAGATTGAACAAACAGAATGAAATGTACACTTTTTTAAAGGTACAAATGAAATCTTCTGGCAGCCCGCTATGTCAATCAATGTGACTGGAAAACTTAAATATACATTAAAGGCACTTTACTCCTGTCTATTGAAGGAAAATGTTGTCACTTTTATCATACATGTCAGACTGAAGAGTCAGAGTACTTGGACACAGGAATGGAAAGTCAGGCACCGCAGTTTAAACACATCTCTAGGTGACAGAAAGAAACTTAGTAATGAGGTACACTTGTCTGTGTAGAAACAATAAAAGTTTCTGCGCTTTTAGGGGAAATAAATAATACAGGGGAAGGTGGTACATGCATTATTCACTGTTCTACTGGGGACAAAACATATTTTCCTTTGTAAATCAACCAGAGAATTAGGAACAAATTCCTCTGCAAAGGATCTGAATTACATATCACCACATTCTTAACTGGAAGGCAAACTTGTTTGGCAGAGGTAGCGGACAGTTTTTCACCACAGAATCACAAAATGTCTCATGTTGGAAGGGACCCAACAAGAATCATGGAGTCCAACTCCTGGCTCCACACAGGACCACACAAACCCAGACCCTGCGTCTGGGAGCAGTGTACAAACGCTCCTTGAACTCTGGCAGCTTGGGGCCGTGCCCACTGCCCTGGGGAGCCTGTTCCATGCCCACCACCCTCTGGTGCAGAACCTTTTCCTAACCTCCAGCCTGACCCTCCCCTGACGCAGCTCCATGCTGTTCCCTAGGGCCCTGTCGCTGTCCCCAGAGAGCAGATTTTTGTTTGTTAATATCTTACACTGTAACACTTATTACAACTTAGGTTGATTCTGCCCTGTCACCTTAGCCTTAGCTATACTGAAGTTGATTGTCATTAACCATGTCGGAGTGTGTCTCAACGACAGAACATCTGCACTGCCCTGCACAGTAACCTCCGTTGCCTTTGCCATTAGTAGGTAGTCAACATTTTTTGTCTAAATGCTTGAAGGTCTTCACAATATCATGTCAGAAATACAATTCTCTATTCACAACCAATCAATCAATTTATTTAATTGCCCTGCTCTTCTCCATTTAGCCACTGAGATCCTAATGCACTCTTTCAGGAGAACATCAGGCTACAGTAAAAATGAAATCATATCCTACATGCCACTCAGTTCTTCCAAATAGAAAGAATTATAATATACAATGATCTTTGCTTACTTTAAGACTGAAATAACATGTATTGGGAAATTTGGTGGCATGAAGGTCTTGAAGAGCCTATTTGTCCAATGTAATTTTGCATCTCTGTCATTCGGAAATGATCTGTGATTGAATAAGGCAGCAAAGATTTCATGAAGCAAGTGAATTGGTAGCTGAAATGCTGAATTCTTGCAGCATACAAAAGTTTTGCACTCATATTTGGAACTGAAATGGCACTGATTGCATTAGAAGATGATCTTCTCCTAGCAATGATGGAAAATGATTCTTGTTTCCTAAACTGTTTTGACAGTCTCTAAATGTTTTTGATAATGGCCAGTTTCTGGATTAGAGAAGGAGTGTTTCCTCTTGCCAAAATACCTGTAGATTCATAAGGGAATTTCTTCTGTGAGGGGCATTATACTGTAAAGTTCTTCAGTGACCATCTTGTCATCCTTTCTGTTCAGCACGTGCTGGGGTCATTCAGGGGGCAGTTTGAGAAAGTAGTCTAAAAGGTGAAGTGTGAGCAATAATCAGCACTGTATTTCTATCTAGTCTGCCTATCCCATTTATAACTTGACTGCCTAGTCTAGTGCTTAAGGTCCTTGTGAAAACTAGTTGACTAAAGAACAAGAAATTTAGATTGAAGTGATGATGGTGCAGTATATGGCTGAGAGATTCAGCTCTTAAGGTGAAGCTAATGTTTTCCGATTCAGGCAGCGCATTTAGCTCTTACTTACATGTTCACAAGTCAAATGATGTTTTCCTATGTAATTTCAAGTTACTTTGGTTGCAGTGCCTAGCAGCAGAGGAATTAAACACAAATTCTGGATACGTGTTTAAGAGCATAGTTAACATTAATTGCAAGGTTAATTTCCACCACTTTGTAAATTTCCTTGGCAAAGTTGTCTTTCCTGTCTATCCATCTCTGCCCTGTTGCTTTCAAGGCCAGTATTTCTATGGCTGCACTTCAGATTGCTTCAGGTTTGTTATGTGTCTCCCACACTTCATCATCTTCTAATTTCCAGTGGGTACAGATGACTGCCAGTCAGATTTTCTAGGAAATGCAAGGAGTTCCTTTTCTCTTAATTCCAATTGTTTCCTAAGGACTAGGTTTTCTTTTACTTCTTTTCATTCAAAATTAATTTAAAATTGATGATGACTCTGTAGCAGCCTCAAATTCGTGGACATTCCTGTCTTCCATTTTCTACATCGAATACCAACCTTATCTGCTTTGTTACAGTCAGCACCTGTTCTTGCTACTACTTTGCTTTTTTTTTTTCTATTTGATCCGTGTCTTCAGTATTTTCTTCTTTCTCGTCTTCTTCTGCATTTTGCACTCCGCATCTCTGAGATGTCATTGTCCATGTACTTTGCAATGAAATAAGACAGTGTTGTAAGCTTGAAGAAGAAGGTGGAGTATTTCTTCACCATCTGCTTCTTCCCCATCTTCCAGGTTTCTCCACTTCTAGTATTACAGCTGAAAATCCATAAAACTTGGTTTATGGCAGCCTGTCTCTCAACCCTGAGTAGTACTAGAATTAGTTCCAGGAAAACATTTAGTTTCCATATCCACATGTAATTTAGTGTTACTTTCTTTTAAGTTGATGAGAGAGAGAGTTGATAATTACTCAGACCAGTTTTGTGCAACCAGAAAGAAATGGCTTCAAGATTTGTTCTTGTTCACTCTCTTTCCTGAGAACATGTGTTTCAGAGACGTCAGTAATAGAAATGAAGCATGGACTGTAGCAGAGAACGTACTTAAGAAGTTGGTTTTGTCTTTTCATATCGAGCTTAGTGGTTAATGCAGTTCTCTCAAGAGACTCATAAACAGGCCGTATTTGTCTGCCTTCCATTCTGTTGCAGCAGTGTGTTGACATGAGGGGTGAAAGTTCTCTAAATAAACCATTTTTATGGTGCACTTGTATAGCTTATGCTGGAAATGTCATGTAAACCCAGAGGCAGATATTGCTTACAGAAAATCATTTCAAGCCTATATGAATGAACTGCCATGGTAATTCCTAACACTCCAGGCTAAAGCAGGAAGAAATTCTTTCCCTAGGTTAAAGAGGAAGAGACATTCCTTCCCCCAGACACCAATTAAGGAACAGATTAGGAGTTTGTAACTTCATGGACATTAAAAGATATTGCTGAAGTACAACAGAGGATAAAATCTGACTTTAGTTTTTTAGAGGTTGTGCCCCTTATATTAGATTTTGCTAACATGCTAAAGACAGGGAGAGAAATATTACTCTTGGCTTCCACTCTTAATTGTAGTGTAAAAATAAAGGTGAAGAATTTTACAAGGACCACACTACATTCTAGCACTGAAGTGGTGATGGACATTGGCATTCAAATATCTCATAGAAAAAAATGCTAAATAATACATTTATCTTAGTTTCATTACTTATTACCATGACACGGTCAGGCATCCAGTCCATCATTTTAACTTTCTTTGGTTTCAGTGGAGATTATTGACCTTAAATGTGTAAGCAGATTTAGGTTCCAGTTTGGAAAAAGCAATGGGAGGAACAGGATAAGAGAAAGAGGAGAAATCAGCAGAGCCCTAGAAGTTTTATGGCGTATGAAAAATCACCATTTTTCATAACACAGGAATTAGGGAACACAAAATGAGAATGTCAGGCAGCTGAGTTAAACAAAAGGGAAGTACTTTTTCACATAGTGCATAATGAAATCATGAAACTCATTTCTACATGATTCTGAGAAGCCCTAAAGTACAAACAAGTTCAAAAATGGATAATGCAAATTCATGCTGAACAGAGCTGTTAAATGCAGCTAAACAAAATTGCCCAGTTGCAGCCTGCTCAGGAAATCACCAGTAATGTTGAATTTCAGAAACATGATGAGTACTTACGATAGGGAGATTACTCTGTTTTCTGTTTCTTATGGTCTTTACCTAAATACCTACTGCTGGTCACCAGTAAGAATGGGTTCTAAAGAAGAAGGTTCTCTAATATGATCCCATTTGGTTTTATTTTTGTTAATTTTGAACAAAATCAGATTCAGATACCTTGGTACCTTCAGAAGCATGAGCAAGCAGGAATGAAATGCACTGCAGAAAAACTACAAACTCCAGGACACCCAAGCACATCAGTCCTGTTATGTTTGCAGTAAAATCCTGTACAGAGCAGTCCTGATACAGTTGTGTTCTGGCCCTTAGTTAACCCAGCGTCTGAGGGAACATGTCAGGAACAACTGTTACTTTCCCTTCCTAAAACCTTTTACGCTTCAGTTTTTTTTAATAGAGGCAGCCCAAAAGAGTATTGTAATATCATATGGCTATTTACATATTTGTTTGGGTTGATACCTAACATATGTTAGAACATCTCAGAAATTTTCCATAACTGGATTTTACCTAAAGGAAAACTCTTCAAAACTTTCATTCTTTTGTTATTTTTCTTTTTGTGTAGCCTACATGAAGGTGGAAGTAGAAAAAGGCAAACGTTCCTACTATGGCCCATCCATGGTGTACTCACTCTTCATTCTAGATGTGGGCTAGATAATCTAAGTGATCACCTGCTAGTTTGCAGGACATGTTACAGATTGTCACAAAATGTTTGTGTTATTTTCTGTAGCTAAATAGTTTACTTAACTCAAAAGTTTGTGAAGGGATTTTCAATATAAATAGAAATATATGACTTTCACACAGTACAGCTGCTCACTGTTTTCTTTTGATGAAAATTTTTACTGGAAACAGTTTATTTTCTTAGACTATACTTGTTCTTCATCAGAAAACTGAAAGCTAAATACTTTCTGCTACAGGTTGGGACAAAAAACTTTTGACTTTTTTCAAAGAAAAGCCCAGAGGAGAGCTGTAATCGAGTTGTCCAGCTACAGACATCCTGGCCAACTTGTATCTTTGTCTGAAGCCTGCTTATTTTAGCTAATACTCCTCAGATGCAGATATATTTAGATCTGGCGTAAGGGGTTGCAATTCCTTGGAACTCCATGAAGCTGCAGCTGCTTGGAGTGATTCTGAGCAGGTCAGTGCACCCCAGCACAGCCTATGGCCATGCCTTCCAAAACTGATTAACTCTTTGGTCACTAGACTTACAGACAACAGCTAAATAAAATAGTGGTGCAAAATAGTGTATTGCTTTTTTTTTTCTTTTTTGTCCAAATAAGAAGAGACAGCTGAAAGGGAGTGTTATGAAGACTGGCTGATGTTTTCAATATTTCTTTCAAAGTGCTCTAATAAATTGTGATTTTGACCAGATTTTTCACACAAGATTTATTTAGCAAAAAATCTTCTATTTCGGGGAAAAAAAAAAATAAAAAAAAATTGCCTGAACAGATGTTTAAAAAATTTTAACACTATATATTTTTTTCTAATCTCTCTCCTTTTCCTTTATTTTTTTTTTTTTTTAATCTGAAAAATACAGGGAAAAGAAGCAAACTGTGATAAAACTAGTAAAATAACTGAAATATTTGTCTTGTACATTATCCTGCTTGGAAGAAACTGGGAAAATTTTGTTTGTCTGTTTGCTTTAATTTGTGAAGGAAATACCAATGATACTTCTTAAAGTCCTTTTGTTTTTTGAGAAAAGACTAAAATCCATCAGCTAGCAAAAAAACCCAGGTTATAGGTCCAAAAACATGAAGTACATTTTGATATGGAATGATTTTCTCTTAGAAAATGAGTTATTCCAAAATAGTTGTTTCATGGGAGATAGTGGAATAATTTTAATATATTTAAATTGTCATCTTCATTCATAGTTTGCTTGGAGAAATAGATGGAAAGATCTTAATAGTCTGACAAGCTCTGGGTGTTAGATCATTAACACAGTTTGCTTTTCTTTTTATAAATCAACTTTGAAACATTTAGTGTACTGCTTTCTGATAACATTTCTATGGTATCAAAATAATGCTGCAAGTTACACTAGTAACAGCTACTTACATATTGAACCAAAGAGCCGCACAGGTTGTGTTTTTATTTTAACTGTATCATTTAAAAATTTCTGTACAGTTTCTGTTTTACATTGTAGATTTGCACTATATTGTCATATTCAAAACTCACAGTGGAATGCTGTGTACATAAAAAAAATCATGTCTATGTTTGATATAGACATGGACAACTACATATCTGAATGTGGTATGTGAGATCATAAAAATTAGCTTGCTTTGTTTAAAGGTCTGAGTAGCTGTCAGCTGTATTGTTTTTCCACTCTTTCTTGCAGTGAAGCTAAGGGTCACGTTGTTATTTTCCAGATCAACAAAGTAGTGGTGGCACCAAAGAACACCGCTGTTTACGACAAGTGTCAATTGTTTCCTCTTCCTACTATTTCCTATTGTATTTTGTAGAAGAATATATTTTGCATTGACTTTTCCATCACTGACTTACAGTTTATAAATTTCAATGTTTTTAATTAGGGGAAGTTCTCCCCCTATAGATATGTGTGGCGGATTTATTTTTCACACGAATTCT
>VXAV01005337.1:219538-237105 GCA_013399715.1 Alectura lathami | reverse complement strand
ACGCTATTTCTGAACCATGGGGATGTATCTTTTCTCTGTTCTATGCAAACTAAGAATATTGGGTAATTGCATAAAGGTTTTTATGAACAGTTCTCCATCTTAACTTTAAAAACTGTCATACCTATAGCTAGTAAAAATGAGTATTCCAGATGGATTTTCAGGGTAAAAGTGAGATGTACATGACAGGTGAGATAATTAACACTATAACACAATGACAATTAAGGACAAGGGGAGCTGGGCAAATGAAGTGGTTTTTGGAGTTTGCAGCAAGTTTTATGGACAATATTCACAGAAAATCAAACTAAGATTATACTGGTGCAATTCTGTTGATTAAGAGGTGATAATTCCAGTGTGAATTTAGCCTCTCTTCTGTGCCATGTTAGTTACCACCTACAACTGGCGCCATACTAGGCTCTCAAAGTAGTCATAAATCCTTCTCCTTTGCAGCACCTGGCAGTGCAAGGAAGCTTCTCCCTGTTGGCCCTTGCTGTAACACTCAATGTAATTCTACACTGCCTTCCGCCTTGAAAGCTGTCTAGGAGGTACTGGTTAAAACCACTTTGGTTTGCAAAAGTCTCTGCCAAGAGAAATGGTTCAGAGGATTTAGGAGTCAGCCAGTCCAGTCTACTGGAGAGTCACCCAGCCATGCTCACTGGTTTTAAAGCACAGAAGTCACATCATTATAGCATGTGTAACAAGAAACAGAGAAGGCTGCCCGGCTCGAGTATTAAGGAAATGAGGGAGGAGAGTACAACCCTTATGGACTGCATACACTCAGCAGGATTTGGACTAGTCTCATGTTCCTGAGCTGATCGCATTTTCCAAATGCTCAGGTGCCAGCAATAGGCTACCTTATTCTGAGACTGGTAGAGTCAAGTGGCCTAAATGCAGGATATGCAGAGATTAAAACTATGTGCTTCCTTAGGCTCTCAGGATTCAAAAACCAGAGACCAGCTCTCTGCAATCCCAGCACTTTTAATGCAGTTGAGCCAATGTAAAGAAGTTAAAATGGAGCTTTAAAGTGTACAGTATTTTTATTTTCTGGATGGAATGTTTAGGGTAACTGAATTTTAGTCTCCCAGCTTTCGTTGTTCCCCAGGGAGACTCAGGGCTCACTGCTGCTTAATAGGCATAGATTTTTCTTGTTGGCCTCTTTCAAAGCTGTCAGACAGAAGTGTGTGGTCAGCAGACCATGATGCCCCTCTAAGACTTCCTCCCAGATGTCTGTAACAGTAGCAATATTGTGCCCTGGTAAACAGCTACCATTCATGCTAGATGCTCTGGCTCTTCCCAACTGTTGTGAGCACACAGTGAATTCCTCTGCGCATGCGTAGAAGCATCACTGTAACAGTCATTGGTAAGGACTGTTACAATTGAGATAGGTATTATTGCCCTTAACAGCACTGTTTTCTTATATATTTCTTAAGTGGTTTCCTTGGGAGCTAAAACTGTCCAGAGTCGGCACTGAGATGAAAACCCATGCCACAAACTGTGTGTATGAATGCAGTGTCTATACCAGGACACAGCATGGAACAGAAAACAGCAGCAATTCATAAGCTATCTGCAAACTGTACTCTTACACAGAGGAACTCAACGCAGTTTATACTAAGAAATTACTTAATTAAATGCAAGGCTGAGCTCATTTAGAGAGCAGCCACAGTGCAAAAGCTGCCAGAGGAGTGAACAAGGCAGGAACACAGAGCTTGATCGCTTGTTTGGTCTCCACTTCAGTGCCTGGCTCCCTTCCTGCTTTTTATGTGCCATGCAGTGCTCTACAAACAGTGCTTTGCAAACAGTATGTAGGTGGGCCTCACAACATTTCTGTGAGGTAATTAAACACACAAACCTCACATTGCAAACCGGGAGCTTGGCTTTCTTGCCAGGTTTGTAGATAGAAGCAGTCACCCACTATTTCAGACCATTTTGTTTAGTGGCCCTTTATTTTAGCAATTGTGAGGGTTTGATTTGATTCACAGCTGTATAATATTTAGGTGGGCTTGGTCTCACTGCTTTTAACACTCAGAGGAAATGGGCACTTGTAGGGTGCTTGGTTTTGTCCTTAAATGGGCTCCTGAGGTATGTAGTACAAAATTCTACCGGCTGAAACAAAGGCAGGCGGTGGTAACAGCTTGACTACAGACACCTATGGTTTGGTGAGAGATGTCCCACTCTTTGGCTATGCCCGTACCAATAGATGGAATAACCCTAGGGAAAGTCCTGGGATTTGTCATCTATGCCCTTAAGTCTTTAACAATGACTGGGTGAAGTTTAGGACAGGGCTGACCAGCACTTTTCCAAAGAGTTCATGGCATGTTTCAAGGAGCTAGCACTGTCCAGGCACCTAGTAGCATTTTTGTTGCAGTCATTGTTTAGGAGACTAACAGAATGTAATATTTTGGATGTGCATTCTTCTTTGCCAGTTGGCCTCACTGCCAGGCAACAGTNTTGTTGCGTGCATTGTTTAGGAGACTAACAGAATGTAATATTTTGGATGTGCATTCTTCTTTGCCAGTTGGCCTCACTGCCAGGCAACAGTCCCTGATACCTTTAATTTGTTAGCATAGAAAAATCCCTTTCTGTATAAACTGAAAAGTTCAGAAAATGATGATGTTTTACTAAAATTTGTGCATAGAGCAATTTTCCTAATGCTTTGTCTCTGATGAAAGCACTGATCAGCCCCTAGAAACTGATGCAAAAAGACTATATAGCTAATCATGTATTACTTGTGATTGTTAGAGATTTGAAAGTACTTTTCATAAAAAAAAAAAAAAATCCTGTTTTGGGTCCTTTTCCTTACTCTAAATCCTCTCCAAAACTGAATCTAATCTGCTGTTCTCCACTTCTACTGTATGGCAGAGTTGGTGCCATCAATTACTTGATTTGTTTTTCGAAAGGTTGTCTGTACACTACAAACTGAAGAACAGAGGTTGTAGTTCAAGCAGGTGTTCACATGCATGTTTACAGTTGTTTGTGAGCATGTTGTATACCAGGTAAAACATTTGAATTTCATTTTGAGTAAGGTATGCTGGGGTTTGAAAGTATAAGTTAGCACTTCGTAATTTGGAAGAAGGTCAACATATCTGGTGATCTAAGAGTACTGGACCCATTTCCCATTGACAGGAAATGGTCAATGGGAAATATTTCTTCTACAATTTGCTGACTTTCTCTTCTCTGGGAGTAAAGATGTTTTTCTGGCAGCTTTTGAAGTATCAGTGTTTTGGTACAAAGCTTATTGGTGTTCTTTGCTAGTTTCCTCTGCAGGAGGTGAGTTAACATAGTTCATTTCTTTTCCGAGTGACAGATCTTTGTTCTCAAGTGCCCCAGATATCACATGTAAGATGCAGGTTGCCAGGATTCAAAACTGTAGTTGACAAAATTTTCATAGAAATAAAAAACTTGAGAGAGATACTTTTGAGACTTTGACTGGTATAGTTACAGAAGACTGAGAACTTTCTAAAAACTTCTTTATTTAAAAAAAAAAAAAAAAAAAAAAACTTAAATTTTCACTGTCCTCTGTTTTTGGTAAAGATTGTCAGAGAACTTAGATTCCCTTACAATGAACTTTCTCCATTATCTCATCTTATATGTGTTTCTCAAGTAGTCCTTGCATACTCCTGATTTTCCCTTTATAAATTCTATATTAATTCTTTTTTGTAGCTATCTGGTGGGTGGAGACACCCATGTCCTGGACACTTGTGGCGAAGGTCAACAGAGTAGACAAGGTTGTGGTATTTTGTGTTTGTTTTGTGGAAATGTTCAGGAACAGAACTGTAAAATATTTATTTTACGTATTGTTTCAAGTATTATGCAAAAGCAATAAAAGTAAGTTGAAAGAAAACTTCAGCATTTCTGATTTTAAATATCAAAAGACAGGAAATTCTCCATCCTTGATTTCCCATTGGGATTATAGCGATTTACTGTTTTGAATTTCCCTGCTTTAGTATGATGTAACATGTGAAGGATAAGCAGGATGACATTGAATTTAAGCTTTGTTTGGCTCAAGTCAGACCCCTCATAGTTATCACACCATTGTAAGGTGACATCCGTGGACTTCCAAAGATATCACAGCCTAAACACTTTTTGATACTGGATTAACATCCTTTCCATGGGAAAGGTACATTTTTAATCTTTTTCCAAGCTTCTGTGTTATTACAATAGGCTTTTTTAATCCCTTCTATATAGTCTCTAGATAAAAATAAGCATGCAGTCAAGCAGTGTTAGATTGCCATGTTGAGAAGGCAGGTGGACTTAAGGCAGAGCCTTTTCCCACTGGGAAAAACAATACATCTCAAAATATTAACCAGGCTGGCCCACGTCATTTTTAAAGATGCTGCTGTTAGTGAGCACTGCCAGGGCACTTCAGTACTAGCTAAACAGCTAATGCCTAGCAGAGGTGAACAGCCTTAAAAGAAGGATTATGTCATCACGGTAATGTTGACAATGCCACCAGTGTGTGAGGATTTTCATTTTCAGTGGAAGTTTAGTGATGTTATTTAATCTGTTTTTTAGCTTGTCTGTGGTTGAAACAGTAGAAGACAGTAGTTGTATTTAATAATGGCGGTTTAGGACTTAGGGGTAGTGACGAAAGCTACCTTTTTGCTCTTCAGGAAGGCGGGGTTGAGTCTTGCTTGGGATCTGCGCTGATGGCTCCTACCTGATCTGCTCGTGGGGGATGCTGAGTGTTGTACATATCAGCCCCTTTGGCAATTTCTGCCTCTGGAAGCTGAAATTTCTAAGCAACACTAGCCCAGTGACAGTGGACATCCTAGTTCAGATGCAGCATGATTCCCAATGGCCAAAGAAGGTTGTCTGACATCTGTAGATCAATTTAATGATGCCTGGAAACAGAGCTACTCAGAGGGCCAATTTCTTGTGTTACGGGAGTTAGATTTCTGGCAATCTATTTTTTTTCATTTACAGAATCTTATATTGCAAAGGATGTTTTCCAATGCACAGAGGAAGGAGGCCTTCAGTTGTGAAATACCACACTGAACACAAGAAAAACATTGAAAACCCACACGATAAATTTGTTGTCCTTTTCTTGGATTACTTAATCTTACTTAGAGATTTTTTAACTTTAGGAATTTTGTTTGGTGATTATTTTTAAAATTAGAAGCTCTTTGATTTAAGTTTTAGATTTTTTTTTTTACCATGTCTGATCATTCAGATACGGACATTTTGCTAGGATTAAACTCTTCCATGCTTCCCTTTCAATGGAAGTACTGAGAAAGCAACTTCTATCTCTAAACTCATTCGTACTTTCCTAGAAATTCAGATAGCTTCATATAACATGAACATGTCAACATCAAACACAGAACAGTCCATCTGATATGCAATGCTCACCCTCTTCTTTGCATGTATCCTCACACCTCCTGTTGCTGTCAACATGTGATGCCTGCTGATACTCAAGGGGTTCATCCAGTGGCTTTCAGATGAGAGAGAAGTGAGGGATCATCCAGCTTTAGCTAAAGAAACAGTGTTGCTCCAGCCAAGATGTTTGTGCCCTCTACAGACTGGAGGTAAAAGGAAACTCTCATGCACTCATCAATACTTTGCACGCATATGTTGAATAGACAGGTTCAGAAGGAAAAACTAGATGCTCAAAAAGCACAGTGCTGGTTTAGTAACTGTAGAGTTAAGTCAACAAGTACTTTTTAGAAATAAAATCTTTGCAGTGTTTCTGATCTAATGTGAAACATTTTCGAAATATCTCCTCTTAAAGCTGATTTTTCTGACCAAAATTACTTAGTTGACTCAAGTAACAGTGCTCATCATTTTGCATGGTTAGTTGCTGTATTTAATCATCCATTACTCAACAAGATAAATGTAGCCACAATGTTAATGTAAAAAACAGTATACAGAATTAGAGGCAACTGGAATGTTACTCTCTGTTCTTCCAGTGAGTTGGTGACCTTTAACAAGTTTATGTAATCAGTCTTTTCCTCCATTTCCCATCTGCAGAGTATCTAACAGTAAAACTTAGCCTGCCTCTCAGAGTTATTATTATTATTACTATATTATTATTATTATTCTCATATATATATTATTATTACTCTCAGAGTAATGCTAATTAAAGTAGTAAAAAGTAATTAACATTAAATTGAAAAGAAGCAAAAAAATAATAAAATTCATAGACACAACAAACACTTGCCACATGCAGAAAACTGTTAAAACTCATTATGTTATTTGTATCAGTCTCAGCATGTGGTCTGCTGCAGTCACCTCAGTCAGCACGTTAGCTTTGTACGGCCAGCATTCGAATAATAGAAATGCATCTGCATGCATAATACAAAAGTGTCTGAACCACAAGAGTTTAGATCCAAATGCAAATTTCCTGTGTTTTCATACAAACAGGAGGTACATCAAAACCTCTTGTAATTGGAACCCAGCACACTTCCACTGAAAACCTTGTTTGCACTGAATAGTATTTTCACCTAGGTTATTAATTAGCATCATGTGGCATAAAATGAATACTACATTTCAGTAAAATAAAGTCAGCCAAGATAATTAGATATAACCTCATTATTTATGTATTATGTAAATTCTGTTTCAAAAGCATTTCTGGAAATGCTAAGTCATTTAAACAAAGTTCCTAATTACTACTGTAAAAGGCATCATTGTGCATGCTCTTTTTTCTTAAAATGAGGATTTTAAAATGAGGATTTTGCAATATATGCAGCTTTATCAGATTCATATGGCTCAGTTATATTGCAATATATGGGAAACCATGACTCATTTGTGAAGAATAGCAAGTGTCATATGTAAAGACTACAGACATCATAATAATGTATTAATGTTTAAAAAAGAGAAAATTTACTAAGCAATGCTTTCAGATTCTGACATAGAAAGTGTTATGCTCCTTTCACTTGATCACTGCACTTCACGTTTTTTAAATGTACCACTGTTCCCCGGAAAGTGGAATTCACTCAGCAGTCTTTACCCCCTACAGATTATAACTGACGCTTTATACTTCATTATAAGCATCATATGTTATACACAAAAGTGCCGAAAAAAGTAGAGTATGAAAAGTGGAAACATTATTTTCCCTACTGCTCTGTCATTTCTTTAAAGCTATGAGGAAATAACAGGATTTAACTGCAACTTCAGGACATGTATTCTGCTTACTGTGAAGAAACTTGTATATTTCGCTTTGTTTGTTTGTGATCCTCACAGCTGTGCTGTGCAAGTCACATTGTATTCTTCCCAAGTGGTCAAATAGTCCTAATAGCTATGACAAAGACTGTATTAAATAGATCTTCTTCATTCTTTCACAAAAATGCTATGAATCCAGAGCTGTTAAAAAAGCCATGCTGGCCTCATTCATCATAAGTCCTTCTATGACCCAACCTTCTGGATATCCCATGGTGAGAGCATTAAAAGTTCCCTGCATCATTTCCTCTTATCTGCCACTCTTGTTGCTGTCTTGTGGCAACCGAGAGAACATTTCATCTGTTGTGCAAATCCAGCGTCTAATATTAAGGACTAACGCTGATTTTAGGGTCCAAATGAACAACATATGTTAATGCCTACGGAGTCAGCTAAATCCTTCTAACTTTAGCTGATCAAAAGTTAGGCATGCAGGTTTTCTCTGTAATCAGGTAGGCTGAATCAAGTTCTTCCTTTATGAAGTTAAAAATCTTAGGTCAATTCCCTCAAGTAAGACTCAAAAGAAGTTAACCAGAGTTTTAAATACGATGTAGATGGACTTAGGAGTTTTATAGAAGGCACAGCCCACAAAAACAGAGACTTAATTTAAAGAAATAACTTGGCAAGACATTCAGTATCATAGCAATTGTCTGAAAATATACAAGGGGGAATTTTTTTAGAATCATATAATCATAGAATTGTTTGAGTTGGAAGGGACATTTAAACGTCATCTAGTCCAGCTCCCCTGCAGTGAACAGGGACATATACAGCTGGGTCAGGTTGCTCAGAGCCCTGTCCAGGCAGCATATTCCAGTGTTTCACCACCCTTATTGTTAAAAATTTTTTCCTTATATCTAGTCTAAATCTCCCCTCTCTCAGCTTGAAGTTATTTCCCCATGTCCTATCACAGCAGACCCTGCTAAAGAGTCTGTCCCCTTCTTTCTTGTAGCCCCCCTTTAGATACTGAAAGGCCGCTATCAGGTCTGTCTGGAGCCTTCTCTTCTCCAGACTGAACAGCCCCAACTCTCTCAGCCTGTCCTCACAGGGGAGGTGTTCCATCCCTCAGATCATTTTTGTGGCCCTCCTCTGGACGTGCTCCAACAGGTCCATGTGTCTCCTGTGCTGAGGACTCCCCATCTGGATGCAGCACTCCAGGTGGGGTCTCACCAGCGCAGAGCAGAGGGGCAGGATCACCTCCCTTGCCCTGCTGGACATGGTTCTTTGGATATAGCCCAGGATGAGGTTGGCTTTCTGGGCTGCGAGGGCACACTGCTGGCTCGTGTCCAGCTTGTCACCCACCAGTACCCCCAAGTCCCTTTTGTCAGGGCTCTGCTCAATCTTTTCACCCCTCAGCTTGTATTGATAGAGGGGGTTGCCACAACCCATGTGCAAGACCTTGCACTTGGCTTTGTAGACGTTCATTATACTAGCCTGGGCCCACGGCTCGAGCCTGTCTGGGTCTCTCTGGATGGCGTCCCATCCCTCAGGTGTGTTTACAACACCACACAGCTTGGTGTCATTCACAGACTTGCTGCCTAGCATGTAATAATTGGGGATTCAAAAAAACCCAAAAAAAAAAAGCTCATAGGAGTTGTTTTCCAAGCACATCTTCTTTTAACATAAATACATAATATCAGTTACACTTAAATAGTACAAGAGAAACGCATCCAAAAATAAAATCTTTTGACAAGAAAACACTACATTGCACACACAGTTTTCCCCTTGGGGTGGCAGAAAAAGAACAAACTAAATATTGCAGATATTAGTCACATTACTTATTACACCTACTGCAACAAATTCACATGTATAGTGACACGGTTGGTAAAAGTCACTAAGTAGAAATGATACCGTGCTTGTTAGTCAGAATCAAATCAGTTAACATTAAAAAACAAAGGCATTGCCTGGTTTTGTACAGACAGATGTATCATAGAAACTGCAACTGTAAATTGTTCACTGTTGGCTGCTATGTGTGAGCACTATGACCAAAATCAGACCAAAACACAACATAATATTATTCCCATGGCAATAAGAATTTAACAGGTTAACGCTTTTTTCCTCTGTAGATGAGGCAGCACTGTTCTCAGTTTCTCCCAAGAAAAGCAGTACCTGGTTGAACAGGGAGTAATGGGAAACACAGCCTTATCACTTCTGCGAAATACTTGAGGATTGCTACATAGAACAGAATCACATACATCTTCACAGGAATTTATCTCCAGAAGGTAAATCTAGGGGAAGAGAAGGAACTACATTCAGTCAAACCTTTTGCTAACTTTCATTTAGCTCCTGTAACTAACAGGTGTTTTAGCAATGCTTGAAAGAATGGTAACTATTTCTCCTTTCTTGTTGCTATAACAAAGAGGCATTCTAAGAAATTAGCTTGTATTCTGTTTTTCATCAAATATTGCCTTTAATATGTTCTTTACTGTATGTTGTAGTTATTCAAAGTGTGAGGCACATGATCTTTTTTCTTTTGTAAAAATACAGTTCTTCTTAACCAAATTTAAATGTTTTCATGTCATTAGAGATGGAAACTTAAAATGAAAACAAAATGTGGCAGGTGAGGTGTTTGCAGTACAGTGACACAAGAGGTATTTTCACTCCAGAATGCTCAGGACCTTATCTAGATTATACAATGTATTAAACTATCTAATACCATTATAGAGTTATTTGAATACTTTTTTTGCAAAACAGGATTATGTCAGTCATAGATAGCTACAAAACTGTGATGGCTTTATCTTCTCTAGACTCAGGAAAACTTTGAGTGCAGACCTGGGGAACATTCTGTTACCATGGAGGTTTTTGCTGTTTTTTATTCCAGTTGTTTCTGCAGTCTAAAAGAATTCTCTTTAGAATGAAATACTTCTGCAGTTTTTGTATGTGGAATCAAGACGTGTATCACTTGAGAAGGCTTCCTATGATGAGTTTACCAGAAGTAAAAGAAGCTTCCTCCTATCAGGAGCTTTATCATTTTTTTTTACCATCTCAAGTTTAGGCATAGCTGTAGTCTTGTCTAAGAACTATTATAACCAGAATCTGTTGAGAGGCAAGAGAAAAGAGAAGCTTTGAGCTGTAGTAGCAAAAATACTCCTGTTTGAACTGATGCTTTCACACATTAAAAAGAAAAACAAGAATGAAAGAAAGAACAACAACAACTGAAAAACACGACTCTGAAACAAAATCTGTTCCTCTGAGAATTATTTTCAGGGGGAAAAAAGAGTCTTTTTAGCATTGCTCTGAGAGACTGCAAACTTGGAAACTGTGTGTGTTTGCCCAAAAAACATTAATTTCCATGTACCTGAAATACACTTTTAGTGCTTATTGCAGCAGTATGTGTGTCCTGACAATAATGGCATTTGTATGGCTCCAGATGTGTTACTAATTGCATTTTGAAAGTTGTTGAAAGTATGTTTCTATCAATGAATCTTTATTTTTATGAATAAGATCCTCTTCTCTACTGTACATGACAATTTTTGAAATACAACTTTTTTTTTCTGTCAACAATACTTGCTGTTTTTTACCTCCAGATGTTCAGCATAGATACATGCTGAGTGTACTTGAAGTTCTGAAAGTCATTTTTGCAGTTCTGAGGTTACTTAGTTTTTTGAGTACTTCTAATTGATAGTTGTGACTATAGAAGCACATGTTGACAGGTTAAATACCACTATAGAGGTCCATTTTTACAGTACATGTTTGGTCAGATGCCCACTGAATTTTGAAGTAGGCCAATAGTGCAAAACAACTGAAAATAGTTAAGATGCAGCTCTATAAAATGTGTTCATTGCTTGTAGTGACAAAAGAGTTTAAAAATGAGTATGAGGCAGAAGAGCTCAAAATGCTTGAGAAGGATAACTAAAATCAAATATAGGAGTACAGGTGAAAGAGGTTGGTGATAAACTCAGGAGATACTATCTGAGGTGAGGATTTCATGCTGTGGAACACTGAAATCAAATATATAACTAATAAAGACAAGACCTTTGGCCATTCTTTGATCTTGTCCACTTTGCACAGCAGTGGGGCCTGAGTTTCCTTTGGGCATCATAGAATCATACAATTATAGAAGGGTTTGGGCTGCAAAGGACCTTAAATATTGTTGAGTTCCAACTCACCTGCCATGGGTAGGGAAACCTTCTACTAGATAAGGTTGCTCAAAGCCCCATCCATCCTGGACTTGAACACCTCGAGGGATGGGGCATCCACAACTTCTCTGGGCAATCTTCTCCAGTGCCTCGCCACCCTTATAATGAGGAATTTCTTCCTAACGTGTAGTCTGAATCTACTCTCTTTTATTTTATGCCATTACCCCTACTCCCTGATAGAATCTCTCCCTATCTTCCTACACGTACTTTCTCTCTAAGTACTGGATGGCTGCTGTAAGGTGTCCCCTGAGCCTTCCCTTCTGTCTGAGCCTGTCTCCTTCGTAGGAGAGGTGCTCCAACCCTCTGATCATTTTGGTGGCCCTCCTCTGGTCTCGCTCCAACAACTCCACATCCCTTCTGTACTGGGGGCCCCAGGCCTGGACACAGTCCTCCAGGTGAGGCCTTACAAAGGCAGAGTAGAGGGGGACGATCGCCTCCCTCTCTCTGCTGGCCACCCCTCTTTTAATACAGCCCAGGATGCTGTTGGCCCTCCAGGCTGCAAATGCACACTGCTGTCTCATGTCAAGCCTCTCATCCACCAGAACCCCCAGTCCTCTGCAGGGCTGCCCTCAGTCCACACATGATTGCATCATATGATGAAGTGATGTTGCAGAAAGTTTTGCTTGCGAAGTCCCTCACAGATGGCAGGATTCAAACAAAGCTATCTTAGGGAAAGACTGAGGAGAGAGAGAAAGAGAAAAGAAAGCCAAAATTTCACTTTCAATGGGATAACAAATTTTGCACAGCTACCCATGGGGCCCTACTATATTACTCCAGACTAAAGCAGTGTGTAGTACACAGCTGAGGCACTGGGAGAAGTACTTTCCTGTCTTCTTCTTCTAAGTGCTTTGTTTTCACTTCTCCAGCTGGCTACTTCACCAGACTTTCCACATACATGTTCTGAGGTTTATTTCATGACTTCTGACTCTCTTGTACCTGTTTATTGGTACAGTGCTTGTTCTGTTGCCCAAGTCTGTTTATGCCAGAAAGTGGATTAAAGCCATGCACTTGTAGACACATTACCTGGTTGTTATTATGCTTTTGGCATGAGTTGTTCTTGCCATTGTTCTCTCAATGCCCATTCCTTACAAAATGAAGTCCTGCAAAGTGTGAAACAAGGCTGCCTCAGTGCATGCTGATGTTCTGCTGAACCAAGACAGCCCAGCTCTAGAGAAGCATGACACCATTCACGTATGGTCAGGAAGACAGTCTTATTTAGGTGTCAGGCAGGAGGAATGTGATACCTGTGTTGGCTTGCCAGCTCTCCCTCTTGTCGTTTGTGAGACTGTGCTTTTGTATGCGAAGTGCATTGTGTGCAGTGGGCGTATGCAAATAAGCAGATGCCAAAATTTATTCCACGTTGCTGTGAACAACCTGAGGAGAATCTTCAGGCAGTTCATTCTCTTGCAAACCTTTGATTTGCTTCTTAGGAAGAGTGGTTTGTCATTCAGTACTTCTGAGGCCTTGACCCTTCCTTTCATCCAGTGTATCAGTGGGAAAAACGTGAGAAATGCGTGTGGCTGAAGTGGAGAAATTAATTCTGTATTTTGTTCCCATTAGATATTTTAATAGAAAGTGAAAGCTAAAATGGCAGTGACCATAGAAAACAGCTAGGAGAACAGCCTCGCTCTGCACTCATAGGAGGAGGAAAAATAATTATGTGGTCCAAAAAATGTTTAGGAACAGAGAACTTTGATGTTTCACATCAGAGCAATGATAAATAGAGGCAACGAATTCGCCTTTTCCCTAGTATTGGTATTTTCCCCCCCATCTTCCCACCCACTTAGAACTGTTTTTGTGGTGGGAGGATCCATTATGTAATCTACAGATGTTTTACATTCTTTAAAATGTAAACTTGAAAATGAACAATAATACAAAATCATCCCATGAGGGCAAAAAATTAGTCTGCTGTTCAGTATTTTTTGGATGATGACACCCCCTCAGAACAGGCCTACAAGTTGTGCCTCGCCTGTTAATGCACACTCGACTCTGTCTTACTGCTCATGAAAACCCAACATTGTCATTGCTTAATAATTCTGGATTTGGCTCACAATGCCTATGTTACAAGCTCTTAAAACCAGGGATGCCATACTGAAACACTGACAGATTCTCAGGGGGGTCAGGGCTACTGGCGCCTCCCTAATGAAGTCACACACTGTTAAACATTTTTTTCCTGAACTGAAGAAGAAAACAAAGCAGTTAAACTGCTATACCAATTTGCCAGCAACATTAATCCATTTCAGGCCACTCCTAACCATAGTAAATCACAGGTCTGTGAGAAAATGAACTGCCTAAAGGTTCACCTCGGGCTATTTAGCCCGCAAACAAGTGCTGACTATTGACAACGATGTTTGGTTGGGAATTATTGCTCAATTTAGTTGGAATTACTTATTTTGTTCTGTCTTCTGTTTGCTTTAGCTGAGGGTCTACATCATGGTAAATTCCAGAAGAAAACGCATTGCCAAGGTGCTTCTGGAGATTGACACTGACAGTGTTGAAAGGTTATTTAAGCAATCTGTTTCACTTCCTGGAGGGAAGTGAGTGAAACCTTCTGTTTCACTGGGAAAACTTGGAAAGGGAAGAACTCTCAAAACAAGTTTGCCCAGGCATAGTCATTTTACTCTGCAGAAATTCATCCAGACATTAAATGACCCTGAGTTTTCAGTTTAAGCATGCATCAACTCTGATATGAAATAAAGAAGATGGAATCTTACCCATTAAATATGGTATATTGGTAAGAGTAATATGGCAGTATGATAAATCTGTAGAGCAGCAAAATGTACTATTCTGGCTGCTAATAGGATTTGAAAGACAATTGTTAATATGTTGTATGTTACACCACTTTTATAAATGGGTGAGCATACCCACAGTATATACCAGTTCAAGATGAATGTTCTTTTTGCAATCCAAGTTAGTGCAACACTGAACTTGCTAAATACAGGTCTACATTTTCAGGTAAATATAAGATTTGATCTGTAGTCATTATGGGAACTGTTAACAAGTCCCAAGGAGGTAATATGTAAAAAATTAAAATTCTTTTTTATCAAACTTGGACAATAGCATTGGCTAACAGATTCTAGTGTTATTCACTGACAATAGGAATGTTTATACATGCGGTTCTCAAGTTGTATTCATTAGACACATATTTTCATGTGAGAAAGGCTAACTAAAGTTCTTGGAAAATTCAAGAGATGGAAATTCAAGGTCACATGAACAGGGTGAGTTTTTGCAACCATTCACTCCAGAGAAAATTGACAAAATGTGGACCTGTTAAATTTAAAATAAGGCATGAAGTACAGAAAAATGGCTTTTGTCTCTAAACAAGTAAAACCAATTATTTCATTGCCTTGGCTAAAGCCAACAAAGGTAATGTTTAAGGATTCAGCAAAATTCAGAAGTATTTAAGTATATATCAAGACTATGCAGAGTATTGGTAAGGCATTTCCTTGTTTTACTTAAACATTGGTTTAATCTCTACCAGATATTATCACAAGGCTTTCATCTGTTGGGAGGTGACTGTGGAAAGGCTGCAGGCAGGACAGATTACCTACGTCAGCCTGCTCTGTTATATCCTGTACTTTCTTTTGCCCCTGTCAGAGAGAGGACACTGAACTGGAAATACTGCAAGTTTAGCAAGACACTGGAATTCCTACAGTTCCTACATCATGACCAGCACTCAGAATTTGAAGAGCATGAGGCTTGATTCCTAATGAAACATTGTCCTTTATTTTCAGCAATGAGTTCCTGTTATAAAAGATTGCCAAGACTTATGAAACACTGTTGTTTTCCACGCTAACGGACTTTAGATCTATAAATCATTAGGTAATTAGAACAATGCTTTTACATACTAGAGGATCGAATTCAAGTACTTTGTAAAGGTGATGGGCAAAGGAATGCAATAGGAAAACAAATATGAATAAAAGCAAAGTTTTTTTCTCTGAGATATCGAGTTTTTCATGGAAGCACCGAAGCTGTTTGGTTTGCCTTTTTTTTTATCAGTCATGTTTGTAAATATATCTTTTAATTACGGTTTCTAAAATAATTAGAAATTATATAAGGTACTCTGAAAGGAAAGAAAAATCTTTTTTACTAAACAATGTTGTTGCATACAATACTACTTCTACTGTTGGTAAAAGCAAGCCATATTAACTTAAGGTTACTTTTAAAAAAGAAATCAAATGGATTCTTGAAAAATATTGAGCTTGAAATCAATGTCCAATTAACACCTCTCCTCTATTTTGAGATATAATAATCCCTGTCACTTCTTGCAAAAAGGTGACCCACTGATTACTGTCATGTTTGGCTGATGACATATACTAAGTACCTCATTTTATTATGGCCATGTGGGAAGAGACACATGTGTTGAACACCACACTCAGAGCATGAAGAACAGAACAGAGTGAAAAAGGCTATAAGCATTATTCCTACTCGAGTAACCTTTTAACTGACTAAGCTGGCTTTTCAAAAGTTGGTTGTCTGTAGCTTAAAAAGGTCAAAACCGTTCACATTCAAATTTCATGTCAGAAAAACCTTCTTATTACATTTTCAGAACACTGCACACTCTAAAATTACTAAAATAGTTAAATGTTAATTATATGCATTTAATAAGTAGAAAATTAATGTGCCACTTATTGCAATTCTAATGAGAAATATTTCAGATCTTTACTTGCTGAATTTTATCATACACGAGCCTATTTATTTATTTCAATTTCTTGATTTGCATCTGTCTTCTCAGAGTGTGTAATTTACTGTACAGACAGAAAATGAATATAATGATTTCAAAACCTTGTTTTTGCTAGATGAAGTTTTCTCCACAACATGAAAAACTAAGGGCATATTCTTCCTGGGTATATACACTATCTGTTGCTATATGTCTCAAGTAGTCAAATGCAGGTGGTATGACCCCAGGCATGCTGGAAATGGAAACCCAACCTATGAACAATCACATCATACTGGAGAAGCAATATGAGATACATTACTACATTAGTGCAGCTGAATAGGGATTGTTTTCCACCCACTGTCAGCATGAAGTTTTTTTTCTGCCTGTTGTGTTCTACTTTTCTGCCATTTTCTTACGCTCTTTAGACACAAGGGTTCTGCAGAAGACTTCCTACACTCCTTTGTGCTCCACATACCATCCTGCAAAGAGGCCGTCTTGCCTGACAGCTCTCTCGTCTAGCAGACCTTCAATACAGAATACTGTGCCTGGTGTGCAATATAGTATTTTCCTTTTCCAACAGGTGGTACTGCGCCATCATAGCCAAATAAGCTGGCTTCAAGCTTTCCATATTTTTTAACTCAGCAAAGAATCTGAGTTCATTTCATATCTTTTCTGAATTTCATATTCTTTCTTCTCTATTCTCTAACTGCAACTATTTCACTATTATCTCTGGTTTCTTAAGCTCCATTTTTAACTGCCCCATGATTCCTCCTCTTTTTCCCATTCTAGTTTACTATTTCAGCTTGTGTAACAGACTCAACATCATGGTACTTGTTTAATCTCAGGAAAGGGAGCTGTGTGTAGATAATTTATTAATTTGTTTTCTTATCTAAACATAAATACTTTCTCACATGTATAATGAATTAGAGGCGGCAGTCTTGTGTGGAAATACATCCATCTTACTGAAAAATACTGAAAGAGGAAAAAAGCAACCAGCCGTCTAGTCCAAATTTCAGTGATTCAAGAGATATGGAGTTATATTGAAGATTTGGAGGGGTTAATTTTACTTGTATTTATGCATTACTTTGCTAAATTTGACCACTTCAAAACAGTAATGTTTGGATTTTCAACAATACTTCCTCTCTCACAAGAATATGTATCATTGCACTTCAGTGGAAGTGATAACTGATGGTACTATTTACAGCAGGGATGTCCCTATAAACTCAGCGGTTATACCTAGTTCCAGGGCTAGGTATAACAGGGCCAGTCCCATTAGCGCTGTAGCAGTCCTAATCATAAAGCCCAATCTGAGATTAAAAATATCCCAAACTTTGGGATCATTTAGATCCAAGAATATGCTTTACCATATTTTAGAGAGTGACATCACCATTGATACTCTTACCTCTCCAAACTGGGTATAGAGAACTGATACCTCCTTCCAGATCTATTTCACATGAATATTGGAACTGCTGCCTTACGAGCAGCAGCTTTGTAGAATCACAGGATCAAGGAAGATGTTCTAGGAGCTGTTTATCCAGTCTTTAGAAGGGATGTCAGATTTCTCTCTGCTTCCACCAACAGATGTACCTGGTGATCTACACACATGCAATAGGTCTGCTATGCAC
>VXAV01005337.1:162654-178663 GCA_013399715.1 Alectura lathami | reverse complement strand
TTTCCCCCTTTCCTTCCAGAGCAGTAAAATACACATCTTGAGCCCTCTCTTGCTGCACTGCTTTTTAAAGTTAGTGTCAATTAAGACTGCAGACCTTTCTCCTGCTCCTGGCCTGCTGTTGCTTAGTAACTCTTTTCTTTCCCTGTTTCGGTCCCTGACCAAATCAGCACAAAACTGTGGTTTGGTGAGGGCTCTCTTCAGCTGTGCCAAAAACTATTTAACATACTCAAACTGGACATGTGGTAGTGAGAAAATGCAATAATGGAACACAATTATTTTGGAATGTGTTGGGTGGGAAATGGGTATAATTCACTGTCCTTCCTTATGGTGTTTCAAAGATTATTTGTAAACCAGTGCTTTTCACTTGAAAAAATATCAGCATGTTTTGATACTATTACACCTGAATGATTCATATACTTCTGCTCTGAAACCGTGTTGATGCCTAGTAGGGAAGTGTGTTTTGCTTATGACCCTAACTTTATCGCTCTCCCTACAGCTGAACAGCAGCCTTGCAGATTAAACAAACCTGATCAGGGAACAGGTATAGGTCTGCCTCTAAGATCCTTTCTCATGGGCATTCGCAGCCTTTTAGGTTTGCCGTGATCATCCCAGATAACTCCTGGGAGACTTTCTGTACTGTTTGAGTCTTGCACATGTGCAGACACGCAAGGCTTTCAGAGAAAGTGCAGTGGTACTTAGAATTCTAGAGGTCCTCTGAGACACTGATCTCTGTGGGTTTTTGAAATAGCTCTGCATGTTTTTTTTCCACCTCTCTCTCTGTGTCTGTAGATGTTTTCTCAGAAATGTAGGTTCTGATTCATGCATGCATCACACTTGTTAACTGATGAGTCCCTTTGCCTTGAGGAGCAAAAGCAAACAGCACCAAACATCACTCCAATTACAGTTTGCTGCTGGGAAAATTTCCCCCAATTGTTGATGTGTCCATTTACTTCCCCTCTTCAGTCAACTGTCTCCTTTCCTACTCAGCAATTTATTAGAACTTCTTTCCATTGTCTGAGCTGTGCTGCACAACAGGCCTTGCTCTTTCAGACCTTACAGCTGTGTGCTGAGCCATCCTGTGATACACCTGTTGGAGAGGTCAGAGTTAAATCATCTGTGTGCTTTTTCAGTGGTTGCTCAAAGGACTTCCCAAAAGTTATTCACAAAACCTCTTAAGACTCAGTTCTTCCATGATCACTGAGGAAATGTGCCTCCAACTCCTTTTTTCTTTTGTGGTGAACAGCTCTTAATCATGCTGTGCTTGTTAAAATAAACTTCATGCTTCCCCATCCCGTCATTACTTGCTGAATCATATTTAGTTGTGACGTCTTGAAACTCGTGCATGCTTTTATAGTCCCACTGCAGTAATTAATAATCATAAAACGATTAAGATCTGAATCATTTTATGCCAAACAGAGTTTAGCGAACAGCTCAGAAACTCATAGTTTTGTGTAGTTGCTATTGAGCATGTAGGTGCCACAGATGTAGATCCCAGCAATAAATAAAGCATGAAGGCTATAAAATGGCATTGTCTCAGCATCTGACCAGTTTATTCTGTTATTCCTTAGGCTGAAAACAACTTTGTGTCCAACTGAGAGAGCACAGCAGGCAGAAGGGTTGCTTGTGATATCTTTCTGAAGTTAGGTTTTCTTTTCCCTTTTTTTTTTTTTTTTTTTTTTGAGGCTTATGTTGAGACTTGTCAAATCCATTACACTTAGTAGGGACAAAGAATGTGACTTTGATAGAATCAAGGCTACCTGTGGCAACCTTGATTGCTCTCCAAATGTTGTGTCAAAACTCCAGCACCCCAGAACAGGAAATACACTCTTCTGTATTCTTGTGAGGAACTGCTTAAATCAGTGGAACGGTGCGTGGTGGTCTCACTGAGAACAGTGAGATGAGATCGTAGGCAGTGTTGCTATCATGGCATGTAGACCATGGGATGAAATACGCAGAGTTCAGAGCATATCTGCAGGTAGTGCTGGTCAGACATAACTCTTCAGTTTACTGTCTGAACACAGGTTAGTTACATTCATAATTTGGGGTTAGTTTTTTACAAAATGCTTTGCTAATTGGAGAATTGTCTTCAAAGATTTTTCTTTTAAAAAGCAGACTTTTGGAGACAGTAAATCATAGTCACTATTTGAATTCTAGTCCTTTTTTTAGCACCTCTTTATTTAGAAGTATTTTTAAAATACCATTAAGAACAAACAGTTGAACTGATATTAAAGTCTTTGGTTTTGAATATGTCAAAATTTGTTGACGTGTTTTGTCCACCAAGCTCTGGATTTATTTGGGGGTGAAAATTTTCATTGAACTCTACCTTTAAAGGACTTTTTGCTACTTAAATTTTCTGTTGTGGATTTGTTGGTGTTTGGGGATATATGGAAATAAGTGCTAGACCTGAGGTAAACAGTGGAGATTATATAATCTAAAATTGTCAACGATTTCTGAATAGTCTTTCTGTTTGGCCTTGCTGGCACAGTTTTTGTTTTCTTTACTGTGAATGTTGGAAAACAAAATTTGTTTGCAGAAATACTTGGAGAAGCTCTTGGAGCAGCCGTTCAGCTATGTAGGGCCACAACAGAAAGAAGATTACAATATATGGTTAAGACTTCAGGGTAAAGTTAGCACATAAAATGTAACTGTCCAAGCTGGATGTTGGCCAGCACGCAGAAGGTAATGCTTGCTGGTGTGCTAGCAGAGTGACAGAGGTTTTATTGATATGTCAACTAGAAACAAAGAAGCAGTCTGCTGAAAACTATAAACACAAACAGAGCAAATTCCAGCCAGTTGTAAAATGGTGTAGAGATCTGTTGCTTTCAGTGAAGCTGTTTAAATATCAGGAGCCAAAGATGTGGCTTTATATATAAAAATAGTGTTTCAAAAGGAGAAGCGGCTGCACTGTAATGCAAACACATTTGGATGGTTTATTTTTGTGTGTTTGTTTCATCAGGGTTAAAGCTGATGGTTTTCTTTTATCTTTGGTAAATTAACTCTTAAGTTCCTTATATTAGGTAAAGAATAGGACTGATAAATGGCTACCAATAGAAAGCAGTAGTGATGTTAGCCACGCCTGTCTAGTGCTGATAGCTTTCTCTATTGCTGAAGTGTTATGAGAGGAACATTTGAAATGCTTTTCAGGATGCTTGGTACTGCTTCTGGCTTCCAATGCTTCTAAAACAGGAGTAAAGCATTGTATACAATGTTTGCTATTTCAGCACTCCTTTATAATAAACTTACAGCTTGTGGTCTGTCATATTTCTTGAAACTGTCTCTTGGAGACTTGCATCCCAAGCAACTTCCTGTAGACCCGCTTTATGAAGTGCGGGTTTGGCCTTCTCAGCAAGCCAAGGAAATAGGTGCCGCTTCACCATTTTCTCCACTATTATCTATTCCCTCCCCACAGGTCTGCCCTCAGAATATCCCAGATCATGTTGTTCATGATTGCTAACATGATGCTTAACTGCTGTCACATTTCTAAGGGATGTCTTCACGAATGGACAAACAAATCAGAGTTGTACTGCAGGACCCCACCATGGAAAGCTTTAGGTTGAGTGCGAAAACTCACCTGACCTCAGGCTACTTCTTCACAGCAATTGTGCACCCAGTTCTGGCTATGGTGCTGTAAAACATGCCAGTCCTCCTATCTTCTCTTGGTCTGGGCTGGAAAGTGCAAATACTTAAAAGAAACCCTCTTGAGACTTCCAGCTTGAAACATACCTTGACATTTGTTTAAAAGTTTTTGTAAGTCCTCCTAACCTTTTTTTCAAAAAGAGTATTTAAGCCTGGTTAATGAAAGGATAAATTACAGTAATTTCTAAAGTATGTTTCTGGTTCTTGGCGTAAACTTGCAAACACAAGACAAAAATGTCTCAGTTCTTCATTTTTTTTCCTCAGCTTGCAACATATAATTTCTTCTATCATTGTGTCGGCTACAAACCAACCCTGCATGACAGAAGGAATAAATCCTTTTTATCAACCTCCTGAATAAAACACTCTTTCTGCCCTTCTTTTGACAGCCAGCTGTGTTTTTCCCTCTCCCCTCCTTAAATCACTGTAAGATTGTATAAGTTCCTTGTTTTAAGCTATCACTTGCTAGGAGGAGATGTTGCGCTGTGAGATGCTGCAAAGGTGTAAATAGTTTGTTCTCAGGTGTATACAAAGAGGGAGGTCAAATGCAACAAGGATTTAGCAGGCTCATCATAATAGTATTGCTGTCAATAGCAGTCAAGGGACAAAACCCTGTTCCTTCAATAGAATATCCTGAAATTCTGGTATCCTCCCAAGTTGTCTCAGCTAATGAAATCTTGGAAATTAGTTAGCAGAGGCTGCTGGCATTCCTCGTGAGTGCTCCTCAGTCCAGGGAACTGAGGGCCTGGTTTGGATTTCACAGACACCAGGGAGAGCCTTTCCACAGAAGCCTGTGGGTTTTGTTCTATCCCGAGATGCTCAGTGGCACATCAAGGTGAAATCCTGTGGAAGGTGTATTCTTAAGCGTCTCTGTAAGCACAGGAGACCATTTGAAGAAACTGCTGTAAACTTCCCTGACTTTGATCCTTTCTGAAAGGGAAGCGTGTAAAGTTCTGCTGCCCTCAGGAGAATATGAAATCCTTTCCTGTTTCCATAGCCAGCTCCGGCTTGTGTGAAGGCAATACCCTTCAGATATTGTTATCTCAGTGCTCTCCTGCTATCCCTGACCTAGGATAAGGGCAAAGTATTAGCTTTAAGGCCTACTTACAACATTCTCTCTGCAGGTGCAGTTAAAGTTGAAGCAGCGTCCTGGAGGGTTTTGAGAACACACTGTGCTGAGGGAGGCATTGTTTCATTCCCAATTGCTTAAGCACTGTCTAGAGATGGAATGTTTTGTTTTCAGTTGCTAGAATTACAAATAAGTCAGAATAACTCTAAACCAGGTATGACACAGTAGTGTTTGAATATCGCGCTTCGAAGTTAAACAGTGAAGTAGGTTCCTCTAAGTACTTTTAGGCTTGATGGAGCTAGTTGCCAAAATCATCAAAAACTAGTGTGCTACACAATTGTGCCAGGTAAATATTCAATTAAAAACAAGCAGAGTAATTGGAAAATGCAGGCAGGGAACATCTCTTAAGTCATCAAAACCTTGACAGGTGCTGAAAGCACCTTAAGTACGCAGACCACTAGTCTGTTTTTAATAGCTGTTGGCTAAGTTCTACAGTGTCGGATAGGAAGTGCTTCTCTGACAAGCTTGCCATTAGTTAAGGTTAGCAGCAGTTACTTCTCAGGGGGTCATCTCTCCACGTATCTTTATTATTGGGAGCCCTGGTTCAGCGAAGCACCCAGATGCTTATCCAAATAGCTGTGAGTTTCAAGCTTTGCTTATCCAAACATCTCCCAAATAGTTCATGTGTGCAAGACTTAAACTGGAAATCTTGTAATTACAGGCTTTCATGGAAGATTTCTTATTTCCTGCTTCCAGCCTGAGTGGATATGCTGCAGGAGCAGCTGCTTTCACAGTAATTCAGCAATTGCATTTCTAATTCCAAATGGAACTGAGAGAATAAAGGGGTGAGAGAGACTGGGCTTCTGTGAAATGCCAAAAAGAGTGATTTTGCATGCAGGTTTGTGTCATTAAAAGGAGAGGGAAAAAAAGGTATTCTGTATGCATTGCCTGCAGATTACTTTAACTATTCAGATGATGTTCAAACACATGAACAGTGAGAAACTAAGAAAATTGCTTATGAGAGATACTGAACTTCATACATACTGCACAACTAGTCTATTACACTTGCTTTCTCTTCTTCCTGGAAGCCCTAGTGAACATACATATCATGCTCTCATTTGGGAACTAAAGCTAATGGAATAAATTAGTACTGGCAATAGCTCAGGGCCTTTCTTCTACTCCAGTTCAGTGTGTGTAAAAGAAGTGTGTTCCTTTCTGTAACCACTGGAAAAGAGACTAAGCAGAGAAGAATTTACTGCACAAGGGAGGACAGCAGCCATGAAGTGGCAGAGGAGGGAGGTGTCTAGGTGAGACAGTGTCAGCATATTCTTCCATGTCAGGTCAGCTTGAATATACTGCTTAAAATCAGTAAACTTACAGCTCTAAAGAAAGCAGAACAGTGAGGAACAGGAGTCACTTCCTGCAAAGAGTAGGAGTTGAAAGGAGAAAAGAGGAATTTCTTTGCAGCCGTACGATGCACTAGGACATCATGCTTAAGTTTCATTCTGAGTTCCCTCCTTGTTGGTCTAGAATAAGGCAGCAATCACTGCTATATTTCAGTGCTGGCACAGCTTTTTCCCGCACTCATGTTCTGTCAAGTGGTCCTGCCCTCTTACTGGAAACCATAATTGCAGCTGTGGATCAAGGGCATGGTGACACAGATAAGCTGGGCTTGATGCAGTTGTGCATTGACTCTCAGAGACTTTTTTTTTTAAGGAGCATCTCGTGAGTTGTGGATTATCAGCCTTTCCTAGCTTTGTGCACCTCAGCTGAAGCAACAGAAAATAGCAAAGATAGCAAATCAAGCTATGGCAGTGTGTGGGCTCATGTCAAAGACAAGTTGCAGACAGTAAAAATTTTAGTGAGAGTAGAGGAGCAGTTACACGTCTACAGTAGCTTAGCTTCGTGAGTAATTAGAAGGTTTCAGTATGATAGCTTCTGTTTCTTTCTCAGTGCTAGTTAACTTACCATAGTAGAAGTGAAAGGGATGGTAGGACTTAACTGGCTAATGCAGATAACAAGGTGAAGTGCAGCAAATAATATGAAGTAGCTTAAAACAAAAGTGTGCCATGAGACCCTATTTTGTCTGGGGAAAAAATAAAAGAAGTGTGAGGAAGAGGTTTTCCTATCCAAACTAGAATGCAATGTGTTCAGTGGCAGATTCACTGCTTCTGCCTGGCTTAACCCACTTGCTGTACTCACGAGAAATGTATGATCTCTGACAAGGTTTCACAGATCTTTGGTAGGACCTGGATGCTCAGTTCTCCGCTGATGATTAGGTCGGAAGTACTGGTTCATTAAGATACAAGTCTGACTTTAAGTGTCTGAGAAGCTACCCAATTAATGTCAAATAAATGCTTAAGCCACCTACAGAATCCGGTGTTCTGGTTTTCTGACTTGTAAGATGAGATCTGTAAATTGTGATCATATAACGAAGATGTGTAGCTATTAAATCATAATTATATTAAAGAGGTGGAATTCAGAATAAAGTTATAACTTCTACCTAGGCAGATTCTACAAACTCATTTAATTTCCCAAAGGAATGGCATTAGAACAGATCTTTGCTTCCCCCATTGCCAGCAATGTACATCATTAAATATGTACTTAGTAGCTGGCATAACAGACTGAAAGTTAAACTAACTTCGCTAATAATGAGCTGGAATTCTCATAATGAAAATGCAAGGTACTTTATTTAAATGTTAGTCCCTTGACAGAATCTGCAACACAAGCCTCACAAAGACTGTCACTAATCTTTTTCATAGGTGCCCTGTAGCCAAAAATGTGCTGATGTCTGGCTTTGCACAGACTGGAGACCTGGGAGATTATATGTTTTGAATAGGATCAAATGACTAGAAGGGAAAAGCACACTATACTTAGCTGTCTTGTCATACAGACAGAAAAATGTTTTGCATGTGACCTTGTTAATAGCGTGAGCTAAGAGCACCACAAAGTAGAGGCAGAGCTACTGAAGCTACTTAGATTGTTATTGGGATTCTATGTTCTTCTGGTCGTCTGCTTGTTTTTTTTTTTTCCCCTCTAGTCCCATTTAGGTGAGAAAATGTAAGACAGCTAGATCCAATCTCCTGGTCAAGTTCTCTGTGTTAGAAAGGCACAGCACCAGTTTGTTACAGGATTCCTTTTTCATCATCACTGTCAAGTCCTGCTTTTTGCTTAGCAGTCGTTTGTTCTCTGTTCCTACTGCATAGTCTGCCATGCCGTGCTCCTCAGCTGCTCTGCCTTTGAGCATCTTTCCAAATTACTGTGACCAGGCTGACTACTTCACTACAAATTAATTCCCTTCTGTTGCAATGTACACCTCTGTCTCCAACTTAACTGATTCCCACACCCGCAGTTTTATTTGCCACTTCTCTGTTGAGGTATCCTTTTAAATCTTCACCTCCTGTAGTTTCCATCTCTCTGCACAGAAGATTTTCACTGATCCTCCATCAACAAAGGACATCCCCTACACCACCACCACCACCCACACCTCTTCCTCTTTGTTACAGACAGAATTTTGTTTACGCCTCCTTTCCTTTACCAAAGGGCAGCACATGGTGCAGAAGACTGCCCCGTAGGAGTCTGCGGGCTGTTAATCTCTTCCACAAACACAGCTTTCACTGTCCTTGTGTAAATGGCTTGTGAATTGCCTCAGAAGTATATAGTCACTAGCTCAAGTCAGTTAAGACTCATATTTTTATCCAGTTATTGCCCAACATGTTTTAGTTAGGGCATACAAAGCTACTGGAATGATTGTCACCAGGCAAAGGCACTTTTGTTACCAACCAGCTCTTTTTAAATTATGTGTCTCCTCTGAGAGGGATGCATTTTTGCCCTGGAGGAGCTTCTCGTTCACCTTCATCCCATAGGAGAGAGCAGATAACTAATTTTCTCTGAAAACCTCAATCTTGGACAATGCAACCATCAAAACCATATGGCTTGTAGGAGTCAGCATCTTTCCCAGTGAACTGTAAAGGTGCTGCCAGTAGAAGCTTCTTTGGCTTTATTGTTGTTGCTCAAAAGTTCTGTACCTATTCCCAAAAACATCTTTTAATCAAGAGAAGGGTCTCAGCCTCTTGTGAACAAGTTTCATGCACGAAACAACAGCAAGACTTTGTCCTATACTGCTCTTTCAAGTTGAGGCTGATTAAAATAACACAGGACTGTTTCAGCCACACACCATGGCAGAAGTGGAAGGAGCAGAGATCAAATAAGATGAAACAGCATGACAGTAAAAAGAAAAGCATGCAAAAACATGAACGCCAGACAGATGTTTTGGAGGGGAGTGCGAAACTAATCCATGGGAAATCAGAACAGTTGGAGGACTGTTTTAAAATCTTTTAAATGAGGAAAGCAGCAGTTTAACCAGAGTGGGTAGAGGAGAAAACAAAAATAAGCAGCACTGAAATGAGGAAAGAATGGCTTCTTAAGTGTTACCTCTGTGGTGCTAACGGGCATCACAAATATAAATAGCCCATTTTACTTGAGTGCTGTGTAAATCAAAAATTTCTTTGGAAGGAAGGCTGTATACCTCCACTGTAGGCTCTCATCCTTGAGGATGACATAAGAAGACACTTTCTTTAAGGCTTGATATGGTTGAATAGATGTCTGTGGCCTTTTGAGTGGGAGGAGAAGAATTTATTCTGAATTTGATGTTTTGGGCAAAATTATGATAGAAACCAGGGCTGCTGGGATGTGGTCAGTGTACTGGAGACAGCAATGCACAGAAGAGGTGGCATTCTGACCTTTGGGGAAGGCAGTAGTGTGTAGTTGTTTTTTTGTTTGTTTGTTTGTTTCTGTGGAAAAATTTAAAATGTTTTTTTGCTTTTGATTTTCTCCCTCTGTTATCAAATGTAAAATCTGCAAACATAGAAGTTACAATGGACTCAGGGAAGAGCTGGGCAAATATTTAATTTTGCTGTCTCTGTTTACAGGATATTTCCACAAATTAAGAAACATCAGGGAAATTATTTAAAAAAAAAAAAAAAAAAAAGATTTGTCTGCCAGCTCCTGTTCCAGAGACAGGAGCAGTGTATCTTCCTGCCTGCTTTGGGTGGAAAGCCACATGTGGAAGCATGGCCAGCTGTGAGGGGCAAGAACTAAATCAGCAGTGACAGGCCCTGAAAATGCAACCTGCGATCTGTTAGCAAGAGAGCTTCTTTTCAAAGGGCAGCCTCCAGTGCTTGAAAAAATAGCTGGGTGAGGAGGGAGGTGGGTGGGTGACCACTGCAAGAGGTTTTCTTTGCTAGTCTGCTCCAAGATGCAGAGTGGGGGAGGGAACCGACTCTTTTACTTCCTTTTTAACTGCTGAAGGCATGAACTGGTTTACAGGAAAGGTGCTAGGTTTTTTGGGGGGTGGAGAACAAAGACTCTGTGTGTAACTTAATGCTAGCTGACTTCCTCAGCAAGGCATTTAGAGCTCTTAGATGGCAGTGTGCAACAGATCAGAAATGAGCTTGGAGTGTCAGCCCTCAAAATACGCGCAGAAACCACTTTAAGGAAACATGAATTATGGATGAGCCACTCAGGAGCTAGCAGTGTTGACATGCCACAGGTGATCTGTGCATCGGTGGTCTAGTGGAGCCTTCTTGCTGTGTGGCACGGGGTTATGTCTCCTGGGCTGCAGGAAGACGTGAAGATTGAAAGCAGACCCACATCTCTGGCTGAGGTTGCGCAGCGCATCTAGGATAGGTTGCACAGAGCTGGTCAGGGCTGCAAACGAGGAATCAAAAGGAACAGTATTCTCTCCTTGCCAATGCAGACCTTTTTGTACAACTGAGTTAAGCAACTTCAGGCAGGAGAGATTTTAAGCTGCAGTGGCACCTTTCCAGGAGCTAATAAGAACTTGAAATAGACCCCAAGCCTTAAACACACTTTATTTGAGCTCAGAACGGTGGCTTTTCTTACTGCTATAATTCAATAAGAAAAAGCTTATAATCATGTCTTCAAGTTTCTAGCTTTGAAACTTAGAGAGCCTTCATATTAATGAAAAGATAAGATCACAGAATGGCTTGGGTTGGAAGCCCACCCAGCCCCAATCCCCTGCCGTGGGCTGGTTGCCACCCACTGGATCAGGCTGCCCAGGGCCCATCCAGCCTGGCCTTGAATGCCTCCAGGGATGGGGCATCCACATCTTCTCTGGGCAGCCTGTTAATGCCTTATTGCCCTCTGAGTAAAGAATTTCCTCCTAACATCCAATCGAAATCTCCTCTCTTTTAGTTTTAAACCATTCAGATGGAGGCCATCCCTCATTCTGGACTCCCATCAGTGCTGCTCTGGTGTAGAAGTTAGGCCTACCAATTAGGTGAAATCAGTTTTAGAAGTTCACTTCTAAAACCAGCTCACAGAATGTGGGTACAGATGCATAATAACTTTGGAAACCACTGTGGTGGTTTCAAGTCACTGCCCCACAAGTTCATTAGTCTGGTTAAAAGGTTCGTCGAGGCTAGGAGTATTTGCGTGTTCCTCTAACCTAGCAGAGCTGTAGGAATGAGGCCTTCAGAAGAACAGCAGATGCATAATAAAACAATATACACTTCAAGTACCATCGCTTCATCATCATCTGCCCTCAGAAGACAACTTTACACTCGAAGGTTGGTGACTGCCTGGAAGACTGCTTTTGAAAGGAGTGGCCTGTTAGCAAGATCAGCCACAGGCACAGTTGTTGTCACAGAACAGATTGGGCCCCATATTTTGTAATTACCTCAACCCAGAAACCTGCCCAGTTTCCTGGTTTGGCAAGTCAGCCAGAAGGGAAAGCTTTTCAACTATTTTGGCTGCTTGAGGCCTAGTAAGTCATAAAATAAAGCCAAAGTTGTGGTTGAGAATCACTCCGCTGAAGCTTCGATCCTTCCTTAGAAACAATTTATCAATTTATAGCAGTGAAGCAATTATTTATTTTTAATTTTGCTTTTCAAACTTTTACAACAAGGAAGAGTAAAATGGCAGTTGGCCAGAAAAGCTCAGCTCACAGGTAAAACAACACAAAAATCAGTTTTAACTTGATACTGAAGGAATTATTGGTAGTCACAAGTTCATATGGATGTCTAATTCAACTCTTCAAATATTTACAGTATCTCTAGACTGCTGATCTGAAATGTATGGTGTTTCAAGAGATGCACATGATTCTAGAAGATGAGTTCAGAAAAAAATGATCGAAGTTTAAGATAATTATTCTCTTCGTGTTCACCCTGATGATAAATGAAAATCTTTGAGGTGTGACTTTAGCAAGGCTTTCTCCCTTTTAGCACTCTGTGCAGCAAGGCCCACTCTGCTCCACTTCATGCTAGCAAATGAGGCACAGAGAGGAGCAGAGCCTGCCAGGGCCTCTTGGAGTTTCATGAGGAACTGAGGCATGACTAGAAAGTGGAAAAAGGAGAGGCAGGGAACTGTTATGTCTCAGTGAGAAAGGGTGAGAGTTTTAGAAACTCTGTGTGTGGAACTTGAGCCAAAAAAAGAGTTTAAACTTTTGAAGATCTAACTTCTGTTCTTAGGCGTGAGAGAGATGAAGAACTAATTGAGCAATAAAATGTGCTTATTGGAGTTCGATGGGGTGTGATCGGTTGTAAAAGATTATGATCAAAAGGATGAGTTTTTTTCCTCTGCAGTGAAACTGAATAAAAGAATATAAAATAAGCATTTTAATGCAGTCACAAGCATTTGAAATGCACTTATATATAATGTCCAATTCTGCACCCTTTAACTTTCTTCTGACTTTTGAGCTCATAAAACATCCACAAATGTGGTGAAGGTGGGAGGAAAACCTCAGCACTTGGGACCAGCAGGAACTCCCCTGTCACTCCTGTCAGTGTCGCTTTGGGCATTTTAAATCAGTGGGATCTTGTTCCTGAAATGCAGATAAGTTTTGTCAGGCAGGAGGTTTTAATCGGTGATAGCTTAAAGATAACATTCAGGGTAAATAGTGCTCCACATCCCTTGGAGTTCATGTGGATTTAAAACCTGGTCATGGATGTTGCCCTGTTGTGCAACCTATATGCCCTGCTGTTCTAGCTACTGCACAGGTGGAAGAAAGGAGGAAAAAAAAAAAAAAAAAGCAGTTTTAGGTTTCAGAAAACTGAAAAGAAAATCTAAATAAACAAATGTAATCAATGGATGTGTTTTGAACTGTTCTCAAATAACAGCTATGATTTGTAACACTAACCACTTTTCTCAGCAGTAAGTAGTTGTAGAACTGGATTTTAAAGGAAGACTGAAGGAAAGCAAATTGCTCGACTGCCACAAATATCCTGCTCTGTTCCTGTAAGAGAACATAAACCAACAACTAATAATAATAGTAAAAAGTTTTATTAACTGTTGGAAGAATTATTTCTATCAGCATTTCCCAGTAAAATTGAAGTGACTTAATTCCCAAACTTTCTTTCAAAAAAGGCATTTTTTCAGGCTGTTGGAAGTTGGCCACTATGTGTGTCTGTAACACATTAGGCACTGTTTTTCAAAACACCTTGTGGACTGCTGGTGGGGGTTTGCATAATACCACAAAATCGCAGGCATTCCTTTGAAATAAGTAGGAATGAAAACTGCTTTTCTGAGGTAAAAGTAAAAGGACTTTTTATTTTTAACAAAAAGCCCTAACAAAAATCTTTTGTTTTAATATGTCATAATAATTGTTTGTTTTTGTTTCTTGAAGAAATTAGAATCATTTGAGGAAAACCTTCTAAGCAATTTTTGAGTTACACAAGTTCAAGGGGGCCTTGTACATACAGTACTACTGTTCAGGCCAGGAGGTAAACAATTATGAAATGCTTTTGAAATGCAGGGTTGGTGAGGCTTTTCAAGATTATGTATTTTCTCACTGAACATAAAAGTAAGTTGTTGAGAGCAGGCGTGAGTGATACTTATTTATGTACAGATCTGCAAATTAAAAAGTTATGAAATTTAATAGCTTAGGGTCCAGATTCCTAGTTATAACACTCGTATCTGAATTACCCCATAGGGACTGGAGCAGGATGGTTTTATTATTTATTTATTTTAAAATTAAAGCAGTACAATTGCTTGGTCAAACTTCTGACTTAGCCTGCTGTTCAGTTGGTGAGTTCATGTGCATCTCAGGCATATCCCTCTTCTTGATTTAGGGTTGTGCTGGGTTTGGGCCTGAAGGGTATTTTAGGGTAGAATGGGATTGAAACATGACTGGCACAGAAAAGAAGGCATTAGGCTGCATTCTCTACTTCTGTCCCTTCTAACTATTTGATCACTCTCAGCTGTGAATCCTTCTAATGGCTTTGAATTTTCAAAACGTAAGTCCAGGCAAGCTGACTGTGGTTGTTTCCTAAGAGTCAAGCAGTTCAGTGTAGCAGGACAGCAGTGGCAGCTCTTAGGAAGGAGAAAACCAAAATCAGAAAACTGCCAGTGAGGAGAGAAATGAGCTCAAACGATGCCTGCTATGAAAGTCATGCCCAGATAACTACTCGCTCTCAGGGTTCTGCTTTGAGCCCACCAAGCAAGACTGGTGAAATCTTCAGCAGTTTAGTTCCTTTAGTCTCCTCTTATCTTCACTTTCCTCCTTTGAACCTGGCGCTGCAGAGCCTCCAGAGTCTCCTTTAGTTTTTTGCAAGACACATCAGTGATGTCACTAGCTGACTACAGGAGAGAGCGAGTCCTATCCAATTAGGTCTTATTTATTTCCTGAAATTCTTAGAAATGCATTTGTAACATCTCATCGTGCTTTGGGTGATGTGCCCAGCCTGAAAACCTGAGCACTTATTTCTGAATGTTTCACTGCACTGTATGATTCTGTGTTAAATGAAAGAAAGAGAAGCTTGTAAGCAAGCAGATGTGCTGGATACAAGTAGACTTGGAAATTTAAACTGTATTTACCAACAAGAACAGTCTCTTGTGGTCAGAAACATGGTACAGCAAGCAACGCTCTAGCTTGGAGAAGAGAGAGGTATAGGGGAAAGGAGAATTTTTTGGTTTGAGTGTCAGGTTTGACAATCCTTGGTTTACATCTAATAAACACCTAATGCTTCTATCTAAGCCATGGTATTTCAGACTTCTGTAAAGAAGGCTTTAAATGAGAAGTACACATCCTTCACGTTAATCAATTACACAAAAATAAGGAAAGAAAATTGCCTTTGTTATATCTGGAGCACAGGAGGAGGCGGTAAGGACAGATTAGCAGGGTTTTGTTCAGTGGTGCTTGTGTATGAAATAAACAACTTTTGACAAGAAGATTACAAAAAATGAAATCATGGAAATAATCTGTTGCTAAATGGTAAGCGTGAATTTCTTTTATTTACCTACCATTTTCCTTCTGCTTAAGCAGTGATGCATTCCAAGATCTCAGAGAATTAATAATCTTTGAGCTCTTGAAAACTTTGTCACCTGCACAGTAAACATGCATTTTATTTAGCTTGAATATGGATAATGCAGATGACAAACATGATGAATATCAAAACCTTCCCTGCCCTCTTGCAGGACACCATATACTGCGCTGTACCACTGATGCTGTGCTGTCATGTTCATGCATAAAGGAGGCTGGCAGTACTAACAGATAGCACAAGAGTGACAGGTGCTGTACTTTTTTACCTTTATATATCTCTTTTGATAAGGGAGACAGGTGAACAAAGGGAATGCAGAAGCAAGAAAAAAAAATCCTTCTTCTAATGCAAGTGTTTATGACTGAGACACTGAACTTCAGAAAAAAAAAAAAAAAAAAGTGTTCATAGATATCTGCTAAATGTAGTGTTTGCTTTAGATTAAAAACAAGAGCAAGAAGAGTAAAAAAAAGTCCCTCCAAAAGAGCACAGCATGCACCTGTCTCTGCAGTGGTGATGAGGAACTAATGATCTTCTCCACAGAGAGGCCAAATTCTTCTAAGTGTAAAAATGTGAATCAGAGAAAATATTCGTGTAACAGCTTAAGCTTTCCTTTTTACAATTCTGTCTTATTTTCTCTCATCCTGGTATGACAGTATAAAGAATGAAATATGAAATAAAAATACTCAGGAGGTTAAGGACTTTTATTCATTCACTTACTCTTGCCATAGAAATGCATCTGCCAAGAATTACAAATAGCATAGATGCTAACGATTGTAATTAACTGGAGATATTATGCCAGCATTATGCCAAGTGTGTCAGCATTTTTTTTAAATCTGACATTTTTGTTGATTCACCTTAGAATGTCAGAAGAAAATGTAGAAAAGTAGAGGACTGAAATTGTTTGCTGTCCACAGAGATGCCTTTGCAAAATGTATATTACAATGCAACCATGGCTCAAAAATACTTTAATCTCATGTTTCTTATTTTAGGCTCAGTTCCTATAAATTGCACGAGGGACCCTCAAAAAAAA
>VXAV01005337.1:130937-162617 GCA_013399715.1 Alectura lathami | reverse complement strand
ACGCACTGAAAACTGTGTATTCTGAGGCCCGGAAGAAAGTTTTGTTTGCTTCTTTTTTTTTTTCCCTAGTGCTTTTCTAATTTCCTCTGTAGTTTCTGGGGTTGGCCTACGTAAGTTGAAATATGCACTTACACCAGAAGTTCTCTGAAGGCTGTTGATCGTGTAGGACCTGTCTGTGTGGTTCCTGACTGGATTTCAATGAAAATAACTGGTCTGCCTTAGCAATCTAGCTTACATGTGTGGGATAGTCACAGCCATAGATGTTAATTTGTGTGCTTGTAGAGAAATGTCTTAAAGCAATTTTACTGCAGGCCTAAAGGTTGTAAGCTTGTTTCATATATCAGAGTCCATTAAAGTTCTTTACCTAAAAAACAGTGGAAGCTGAACAAAAATGCTGTGAGATGGAGTATTCTCACAGTATTTCCAATGTAGCCAACTTGCGATTTATCTTTCTTTGTGGCTCTTTGCCAAGGCCAAAAATGTTGCCTTTCTGTTAACCTGCTCTACCCAAAGGCAAGAAATTAAAGCAAACCTGTATCTCCACTGATGGTAGCTACTCATTCTAGCACTTAAATCAATTATGCAAACAGAACTTTATAAATGAAAACACACTGAACAGCATATAGCCATCGCAGCATTCTTCAGTTGGCTGTAAATGTTGTGCTGACTCAAATCACTCTTTTTTCACACCCAACTACAGTTTGAAGATCCTTTTTTCATCCCCCTATTGCTGAAAATTCTCAGTTTCTCATGTTGAATGTGGCTGCTGTGCAGGTGCTGTGAAGTAGGAGTAATAGAAAACTCACAAGAGTGGAGACTTTAACTGAATCTGTAAAGACAACAGGAGCCTTTAAATTAGTATTCAGACAGCAGTGTTTTATAGATTGAGGCTAGCTGATCAAAGATGTTTTCCTGTCTTGTAAGGGGTTTGTATAGCCTGAAAGCATCTCACATACTGCTATTCAAGAATGTTATGAGACTGTAGTTAATGAACTGTGGTAAGCTGTAAGTTAATAAATATTCAGATAAGGGCGTCACAGTATATACTTCAATGAATTTGACCACAATTACAATTGTTGTGGTCATGACCAGTTTCTGAAAAAGTATAGTTGTGTTTTTTTAGTAGGTGGTTGCTAAGGTTTAGGTTAATTAGTCAAGTTTAAACTCAGTTTAATATGAAAAACAACTCATTATCTTATGGTTTTCCTGAATTAAGACTGGGAAATTAAGAATTTATGATAAGGTAGCGTAGTGCAAGCTGAAATGTTCTTGGTAATATTCAGAAAATAGGTTTCTGCTAAAAATCTATTCAGAAGTGTATTTTCCCCTAGTACTTTTTGAATTAATAGCCTTTAAATAAGGTTAGTTTTGTGTCAGATAACATTTGAAATACTACATTACGTCCTTATCCCAAACAGTAAGGTGAATGACAGAATTTCACTTTGTTCTAAATTATCCCCAACATTTAACATAGCTATCTCCTTTCTATACAGCTTGTCATGGACTTGCAGTCCTTTTTGAGAATTTTGTTCATGGTCAGTGAATCAGCTCCAAGTAAAAATGCTTAAAGGTGGCGTAGTTGGGTATGTCAGTCCTGCTATAGCCAGTGGAAATCTAGCTAACTGTTTTTTCCTCTGGGCTCCACCAGCTATTACAGCTTTATACATATATATAACAAGAGCCGAGTCATGTAGCTCACATGCAAATGCCTGCATCTGAATATTTGAAGTACTTGAAGTTTTTCTCAGCCTCTACGTTCTGCTGCGCTGCAGTGAGGTTACTTTCTGATTGTCTGATTTAGAAGGTTTCTCGATGGGGAAGGCATAACTGGATTTTGCACTTCAGGAACAAAGACGCAGAAATTGCTATTTTGTCCTCCCCTCTGATGGCAGCAGAGCCATACTGGTAGAAGAACTTCAGGACAAACAAAATTGAGAAAGACTGGTTGGAGTTGCTAGGCCCTACAAAGGAGTAAAAGCTCTGAGAGAAGCAGATGAGTACATGGAAAAATGGCTGGGAGAGCTCAGTGGGTTGTAGGGGTTGTGAATGAGTTTCTCTGTCCCCTTAACTGCCCTCCTCGTGGATTTCAGTGGAAGGCTGGGGTGGGTGCCTGGTAGATCTCTGCGTGTGGGTCAGCTGCACAAGAGGAGCCTACATCCTGACTCCTGTCTGCCCTCTGCCCAAGGCTGCTTCCATTCCCTGTGTAGCCGAAGTAGGAGCACCTAGGACACTCACATACCCACAGACATATGGTCCTCCGCCTGCGTTGGCAGGTTTTGGGGATCTCTGTTTGGCCAAAGCTCTTAGCTCCTCATTTGTGCAACTGTCCTTACTTTATTGTGTTGTTAAATAGTAAGAATAAGAAAAATAATAATAAACAAATAAAAAGAAATTTTCTCTCACTGTAGTGATGTCTGTCACTTCTTATGAAGTAATGGTTAGGAATTAAAAGGATGTTTTTGATGCATTTCTTAAATATTTAATGTGTGTAAATGTAGACCACGATTTTGGACTGTTTCCTGATTTGGATAAATGGTATTCTCTCTGCGTGTGCTAATGCTTTAAGGAAACATCTCTACTGGGTTGCTGTAATGAATTACAGCTTAGAACACTTCTAGACTTCTGCTTTTCTCATGGTCTCCCTTCTCAGCAAGAGAACAGTACCACAATATTTTTTCCACTTACTATGGCTGTTAGGGACATACTTAACATTTCATGTAGTCTGAAGCCTCCAGGAATTGTTTCTTCAATTTTATTTGAAAAATTACTACTCAACATTTTTTTTTCTTTCAAGTAGAATGTTCTGTCCTTGATGGATTGTTATGGACAGCATGAAGCCATCAAGAGTAAATTGCTCTGTTCAGTCACAGTGTGACCAGTGGTTACTGCAGCTGCTCCCTTTTAGCTCCCTCTACATGGTTCTGTCCTGATCCACAGTGGGATGCTTGGAAATACCAGAGAGGTTCATCCTCTGGGTCTCCAGAGCCCTCAAAACTCCCTGTTCACCAAACAGTATAAATGGTAACAGTTGTTTTATGACATGGAGACTTGGCTGCAGAGATGTGAATGCAAACCAACTTATTTTTAATTACTTTTTAAAGGAAAGCAGATTTCCTGCATAGCGATAATCAATGGGACTTAGGTTTGAAGGCAAGATGGATCATTCAAAATGAAACCAAATCTGCCCAGGGCAGTTTTCCTGTGGGTCTTTCTACTTTATAAGTTCGCTTACGTTTTCATAAGTGGTTCCTGAATAATCTTACTAAGTGGAAACTAAAAATCTGCCCATACTAGAAAAAAAAAAAAAAAAAAAAAAAAAAAAAGATCCAAAGTCTAAATTTGCTTTGGGAACAATTTTAAAAGCAGTAGTTCAGTTGTGTCAGCCAATACATTCCTCTTGCCTTATATTATTTTCCAAAGTGTTCTGCTTCCATATCTGAATGGCACTTCCATATGTATTTCTTTGAGAATCTTAATCTTCCTGACTAGAAGTCACTACTATTAATAGGAAATGCAGGACCTAAGCTGGATCTCTTGGGTTTGAGATGACTCTTACCCAATCTGTTGCAAGCACCACCATGATCAGGCTGCATCAGTCGCACCCACTGAGGCTGTCTCAGCAGCCTGGGTTCTTGTGCTCACCAAGCTCAGAAGTATGCCATGTAATCTCGAGGAGCTCATTTAATAACAGGATGCTTATTTTACGCCTTGCTTTGGTCCAGTTCCTCACAGGGGTGTGTGCAGCCAGGATGTTTTAGCTCCAGCATCTGCTTCTTCTCTAGGCTTGCAGCTGGAAATTGGAGGCAACTTGTGGCCTATTCGCTTTCTGGCAGGTTTCAGGCCTGTAGAACTTAAAGCCAGTTTTGGAATGTAATCCTCAGAAGTGCCTTTTCTGAAAATTTTCTGTTTTGTTTTGTTTTGTTTTTTTCCTTTGTTATTTTTGAGAGGCGCTGAAGCTGCATGAATTACAAACATCACGTTACTGACTTTCCAAGTGGAGTGGCAGATTGTTCCACCCTGTCCTGGTGCCATTGTCAGATATGAAAACTGAATTCTTCACTCCTCACAGTGTTTCTTTGGGTGCAAAAAGAAAGAGAAAGTCTTCATAACTAGAACTTATTAATGTCAATTCTGTAATGACAAGATATTTTGAAATTTCTGTCTCATGTCCTTTAGGTGGTTTTTCTGTTTAGCAGTCTCCTCTGTTAGAACATGTTTACAGTAGGTATACTTTTAAACTAGAATTTCTAAAAGGATTCAAAGAAAGAAAACAGGGAAATTGCCTTGACATTCAGTGACAGCTGTAATATCATGCAAATCATTACTAATGGAGAACAATTATGAAGTGCTCAGAGATGATTGTAATAGATTTTTTAACACAAAGAAGGAAGGATGTTGGACCTGCTGTAGAACTGTGAAGAAGTAATTACATATCATCTTTTGTACCTAACGAATGAGATATTTTTAAAGATGTCACACTAGCCATGACACACTGAAGAACATCATGTTCTAGGCAGTGGGGTGTTTTGTTTGTATTTACATCTTTCACAGCAGCCATCTGTACTGCAGCATTTGTGTGCCTGCTGCACATCTTGGGTGTGTGTCTGTGGTACCATTTTCATTTTGTGCAGCTGCTTGGTAGCCTGTTCTTGGGTCAATGGCAGCTATTTAGGATCCATACTGGCTGTTGTCTTGCCTCCGCTATATGCAAGTTCTTTTTCAGAGTGATTCCTGTTCTGCTTGGCAATGTGACCTCCTTGGGACTCGTATGTCCTGCAAAGACTTCCTGTTCCTACAGTGAAATTAATCCTAAGTTCTGAGAAGTTTTTGTGAAATCTATTAATTTGCAGTTTAAAACTCCAGTGAGAAATAATTATCCATATCTTATGAAGATGGAATAGATGTTATTTGAATGCTCTCTTGCTTCAAGGACGTAATGCTGCTTGCTTCTGGCTGTTCTGTTATTTTTCATCTGATTTTCAGAACTCTCTATCAGCACTTCCTTAGTTATGAGTGGTTTTGGTTAATGCCATTTGTCTCCCACTTCTGTCCTGCAGATTATGAGAAATTACTGTAGGACAGTGTGCATTGACCTGACAGATAGAAGGCTTTGATTGCACCTGCAGTTAGACTCACCTTCTACTGCATCCAAGTGGAAAAAGAAGGTGGGGGGAAAAAGAGGATGTGGCATGTGCTCTGCTGGGTTGCTGCCTGGAGCCCAGAACCAGGAGCCACCTTGGTCCAGCCCTGCACCTTGCTTAGGATGTCATAGTGGTATCTAATGTCATGGAAACTCAAGAGATATTTTGGAATGTCATTTAGTGACCTGAGTATAAATACAGGATTTACTTCAATTTCAGCATTAATTTGCTTGAAAACAAGTCACACTGGGGGAGCATGATGATTTTCATTTGTTGTTTGCTGCAATTGTCTGAGCGCATCTTTTCACTTACCTCCCTGCTGTGGGGATGACAGGTACTGAACACTTGAGATGCTGCCCTGTTCTCCACCTTTGTCCTGAAGTGCAGAAATCTCTTGGAGACTGAAACACCTTAGCTTAAACCAAACCTTTTAATTAATAATTGGTAAAAGATTGGTGATGATTGATTTGAAGAAGTTTGAACCTGATTGTTTATAAAACCTTAGATTCTTGGAAGTCAGGTTCAGCTTCCAGCATCAGTTTCCGATCTGTGAAATGGACTCTGTATTTTGCAGCTACAGGAGAATGAACTGAGCCCAGATCGCATTCATCCCTTTCTTGGATTGACTGGAAGAAGTGGATGTTTCTTCCCGTATTTTGGACTGGACAGAATACATCTGACCATTTGTAGAAGGCTTTGTGGAAACCAACCCTTAGCAACACTAGTTGAAAAAGTTGTTTTACAGTCTTGCATATTTTGTAATCTTATTCACTAGTCACTTCAAAAATGTTCAGTGTTGTTGGAGACCTAACAGGGTCAGGGCTTCTGTGCTTTCTTTCAGTTTATCCCCAAACATCTGTTTTCCCAGTGAACGAAAGTGTAAACAGGAGAGTCAGAGGATGGTTTATCTTCCTGATTTCAATCTTTTTGTCAAAGTTCTTCATCTCAGAATCACACTGTAAAGCAAATTTTGGAAAATGGTTGTGTTCCTGAAATATTTGCAGTTTAAATCTTTGTTTCTCTTGATAAAAAATAAACATTGAAACCATACTGACCAGCTCACTTTACTGCTGTGGGAAACTACAGATCTTAAGCATCTTTAAAATGTGTAAATACATACTTATATTTCATTTTTCTGTGTTTTGCTTTTGTTCCCATTGAAGGGTTGTTCAGGCACCTGGCTGCTCTAAAGCTACACCAGACTGTTTTAATTCATGGCCATTTTAAGTCACTTGTTGCTCTGCCCGAATGTAGCCTTGAGACAAGTCTTGGATCATTGCTGTGTATTAATAACTTGTCATTAGGGTAGTTAATGTGTGTGATCTATCCTGTGGCTAACAATAAATAAATAAAAACAAGGACAAAGTACTCAGGTTTTACTCCTGGGCAGAAGTTCCATGTAAATGTTTCTAGTGGCAGTGTTCATGTAATTGGTTCCCATCGCTGTGCTGATGCTGAGTGATAACTGAGGAACTGATGTGGCTGAGAGAACTGAATTTGTACTGGACTGCTTTTATTTCTTTCAAATCAGTCAGTTTTCATCGTGGTTGCCACACACGCATTTGCAGTAGTAAAATATGGGAAGGATTTCAGGGGCAATAAGTTTGGGGTAATATAGAGAAGCATGGAGATGACCTAGGCAAGCTGAGTAAAATACATGTTAGTTCAGTACTTTTCTCTCCAGACGCCACCTTGAATTGTGTTCACCTATGCTAGTATGAAAATATGACTGTCTTTATTGTTTTTGCTGTTGGGTAGCTCACATATATTTTCTATTTCAGGGTTCTAAAGCATGTGTTTTTAACCAGGGGGAGGGGGGTAGATCATATGTGCTCTGAAGCAATCACATTCTAAAAAACACTTAATGAATGGGAAACTTCATAGATCGAAGCATGGTGTAATGTCTTATGATGGGCTGAAAGATGCCCAAGTAGGAGCTGAGAATGTTTTATTTTTCAAAGTCTTATAAATTAGTGGTGTAAATAGCTCCAGTTATAAAGTATTGTTTCAGTGTCATGCAACTGAGACAAGGGAGTAGAAGAAGGGACTTTTCCCATAAGATTCGAATTATTTCTACAAACATATGTAGTAGATTTCATTAGTTGTGTTGATTAGGGAAACTATTGATCAAAACTTTGTTCCACTGTTGACTAGCTGCTGTGTAGATACCTTTAGGTGAGAAATATTTGGGAAACAAGATTTATACCTCCTATATAGCAAGAGTTTGCATCTGCCTCAGCGGTTTAATGACTGGATGCAAGAGGCTGTGGGAAAGCTATTACAAAATCAAAACATGAATAAAATCCAAACAATTAGTGAGCAACAGGGGCTTAGATTTGGAATGCCACCACCCACCCACCTGCACTTTGCTGAAGACCTAACGCAATGTGAAGCCAAAAAAAAAAGTTTATTGGCTGTGAGAGCATGAGGATAAGCTGTGGTGTGAAATATGTCCCAAAACTAGCAATTACAGATCTTCAAGTGAGGTCTTGTAGATGAGAAGATAGAGTCTTAATAGCAACCATATTCTCATCAAGAATTTGGCAGCCTAACAGTTCAATAGCTCTGAACAGAGGTTAGCACTTAAGCAAGATTTCCTACAGATTTTCTGGCCTATCCTGTTCCTGATGCAGCTGTATCGATATTACAGCAGCATTTTTCAGTACTGCCTGAACCCACAATGTGCAGGATGTATAAATGAACAAAAAATCAACAGTTGAGGAGGAGAAGAGTTGTGTTGACTTTTTTGATGCAGAGAAAAATGGGTTAGATGGTACCCAGCTGCACCTTGGCCTTTTGCATCCTGCAGACTTGTCTGTACTGTGGGGAGGGAGGGACTTGACTTTGGAGGAGGGTTTGGAAAGCAGTTTCCCTGAAAGAAATTCAGGGGAGAACTTTACCTTACAGCAGATGAGGTCTGTAGAGTTCAAGGTACTGTTCTACTCCCTGCCAGAGCAAAGAAGGAAAATAAATTGGCATTGCTACCAGAGATAGGCTTGATTGGTTTGTCTCAGAAATGAACTCTCAGAATCTTCAGTGGAAATGAGATTTGGGAGCAGCACAAATGATTAGTAGGGTCAGTGACCTGGAGAATGAGGATAAACCCCTCCTTTAGGAGTAGAAATTTCAGAGTCTGGGGGACATACAGATCCATGAGGGAAAATAACAGAATTCTCTCACAGTGGAGAGGGAGATCCTGTTAAACAAGAAGCCTTCTCCTTTCCAGGAGGAACAGCTCTAGTGGTAAAGAGAGCTGCCTGCAACTCTGCCAACCTCTACTTTCAGACAAGCCCAGAGTCATGGCATTGCATTAAAATCCCCAGAACCATGCATGTGGAAGGGCCCTTCAGATGTCTGCAGTCCAGCCGGCTGCTCGGAGCAGGTTCACCTCTGAGCTCACGCCAGGATGCTCAGGGCTTTACCCAGTCCTGTCTTAGAAAGCTCCAAGGATGGAGACGGCACAGCGTCAGTGTGCCATCAATTCAAGAAAATTCAGGAGCGCTGTAGAGTCTTCCAGCTTGCATGGGAAGATGTGAGAGTGTTCCAAGTAGTGTTCAGGCAACTAGCAAAAAGTAGCCTGAACAAACCAAACCAACTAAAATAGCCTGGGAAAGATTATAGTCTGTTTTAAAGAAACAGCTCCGTCATACAGGGTGTGATAAGGACAAAAGAGTAATACTGAATCACAAGCTTTTTTTTTTTTTTTTTTTACTTTTCAAAGCACAAAAATTCTGGGAGGAAGAATTAGCAGAAACCTAGTGCTAGACTGGATTTGAAATGTAGTAGTATTTGAAATAATAAGTGGAAGACAAAGTAGTTGCAAATTGGACTGTAAAGACAACAATAAAGGGAATTATGTATTACGAAGCTTAAGATGGGGAAAGCCTAAAATACAGCTCTGAGCAACTGATCTCTCCTCCTGTGGTGACAGTCTCTGGCCACTGCAGTGCAATGCTGGTCTCCCAGAGTAGTTGTCCAAAACCATCTGACATCTGATAAGTGACCACTGCTTGGTAAGGAGAGGTTAAACATCCCGCTGTTACCAAGGCAGGGTGGATTTCCACATGTTGGGGAAAGAAGGGAAAATAAGAAGAAGGGCACCCAGGCGGGTGATGTATACAGCCAAATGGGTAACAAAGAGGGGAGCTGACTGGACCTTCCTCGCTGTGGTACATTTTAAGGCTGAAACAAAAAGGAGAGATGAAAGAAGATGAGACATTATTAAGGAGACTGGAAAAGTAACCAGGGTGATGATTGCCTCTTACTTGAGAGAAATAGTAGTTTTCATCACTGAACTTCCTCCTACAGTTGGTAATGCTCAGTGGCTTATAAAAGCATTAGCCAGGGTTTATGTTTGTGAGAGGGATGTATTTGTGTCCTCAAGATGAAGAGAATAAAAGAGTAGAGGCTTAGTAGATAATGGTGAAAAGGTCAGCCAATTAAAATTCTTTCAGTAAGTGTTAAACGAATGAAAATTCTTGCTGAAGGTGCTTTTTATATGGAGCAAAGACATGTATTATTGTGCCATTGTAAGGCATGCGTCACAGAGTGGTCTGAAGGAGACATCTGCGAACATGAGGACTGCTGCTGTGCACAGTACCCTCTCCCCGAGATATTTGGGGGAAATGTTTACCCAACAGTCTGTGTTGGGGGGAAGGCAGTAGACAGGTCACAAGTCCAGCCCTTCATTGATCAAGCTGACTGACAGCCGCACAAAGCAGCAAACAGAAAAGTTAGATAACTCATCGCAAGGCTTGTTTGATCAATGCTCCTTGGGGGAGAGAAACTCCTTCCTCCTGGAAAAAAAAAAAAAAAAAAGTGAAGATATTTGTAATGCCATTAAAGAAAAGAGGAGATTGCTTGTCATCTACTTGTATTTCATTCCAGAGAACTGTCAGTACTCGCTCCCCCAATATTGACAGACTAATAGCATGTAATTTATGTATGTATACCCAGCACAATATGGGTTCGTGGTAGGAGGATAAATTTCACATCGTAATAGAAAAGCTCTACTAGAAGCTATACAATGCAGAATAATGACAGGTTAAGTCACCTGGTGGTCACTTGACAGAGAAAATGCCACTGAGCAGATAGAGTGGATATTGAGGAACACTGCTTTTGGGAAAGCGTGACTTTAGAGGTAAGTTGCTAGCTCATGTTTCTGCTGCATATAAGGCTTTTTAGGCTTTTGAATTAGGGGATGGAACGCCTTTGAGCTGCTTATTAACATGGCAGGAGCCTCAGTGGGGTCTACAGCTACAGCAGGGGAACATCTGTCCGCAGCAATTAGGCAGGAGCTTCCAAACTAAAGGGCAGCTCGCAGATGGAGAGGAAAGCTTGCCAGGCAAATGATGTAGGGCTGTTTATACAAACCCACTTTTCCTCTTAAAAGCAATAGAATAGCAAACACATACCCTTGGCAGTCTTCGGGTATAAAATTAATTATGGTAAGTCTGAAATGTTAAGTGCTTGTTATTTTGAAAAAATTACACTGGGAGGGGAAAACCTCTCAAATTCATTGAGTAGGGTAAGAATTCATACCAATCTGACAGAGAAGAGAATGCAAGGTCTTATTAAAAGTTTATTGTATTGTATAAAATACTAAAAGCCTTTGAAGAATTAGTAGAGATGATGCTTTCTCAGATGTGCAGAATAGTTTTTGATAAAATGAATATATTTCTACCACCTGTATTATTTACTACTTTTGTTATGATTAAGATTGTAAAACTTTTCTTCTTGGAATCTATCAAATGTCTAAGCCTGCTTTAGTCAAGGAATATATTGCCCTGCAAGGACTAGGATATGGAATCTTCTCAAGATAATTGCAGACACCCCGTGGAGTAGGGCTTTTTTCAAGTATGGTTGTTTTTACTGTATGTAGTGTTAATATTTATTAAAAGTTCTCATAATTCTGCATGCTTAGCTGTTGAATAGATGATGTGATTGCGAGAGAGCTAAAATCTATTTGATTTCAACAGAAAATATGGTAAGAGTGAAAGCAAGTCAAATCTTTAAACAANAAAAAAAAAAAAAAAAAAAAAAAAAAAAAAAAGGAAAGAAGTTTGAACAGTGAGGAAAGATACAGCATAGTTGTCCTTTGTCTCCCTCTCCTCAGCCCCATCCTAAATGTACTGCAAAGAAAAATTTGTACTCTGATTCCTACTCCTCTTTGCGATCATGCGTGTTTTCTGATGGTGGTACAGAGGCTGTTGGGAATGGCACTTCTTTTTCCAGTACCTAGCAGTTGCGGAAGAAACTAGAATAACAGCTCCTGTAATATTCTGGTTTTGCTACCTATGCTTTTCTCTGAAAAACTTGTTATGCAGAGACAGAAAATCTTATGTCCTACCTTTCACAACAGCAAGAGAAGGTATTGCCCAAAACAGTAATTTCCTATCCTACCAAGCCTGTATATATCTCATCAGATTAGACCAATAAAAAAGGGAAGGGATCATTTTTTGTTTACCTGAATATCTGATTGAAAAATATTCTGTAGCCAGAATCTTTTGAATTCCAGTAAGTGTTGTTTTGCGATATACTGTTTTCCTTTGTATGTGTTAATATATTGGTGGTAGATGCAAGATTGATTTCTTACTAGCAGTTACATATATTTTAGTTTAAAAAGCTAAGATTAACCTCAATTATTTTAAATTTGTCTGTTCCACTCTCATTTCTTACCCACTAGAAAAATAAATAAATAAATAAAAAGATAAGTGAATTTTGGATCTGTAATAACTGTGATAGGATTCTGTTTGCCTTAGGCTTTTTCAGCCCCCTAACAACTTGTATTTCTTCTTTCACTGACCCTGGTGACTCCTCAGACTCCACAGCATCTGAATGCAGATGCAGCCATTCGGTCAGTTTCTGACAGAAGGAAAAATTTAGGAACAGAGAGTGCTACTCCTGCCCCAGGCCTGTGGAAGCGCTGGCTGGGCTGATCCTTCCGTAGGAGGCTCAGGGCAACCTGACCCCTCCTTCTTGTTGCTCCAAGGCCACCCCAGACCAACACATTTACCTCTTCAGGACCCTCAGTGATGATGTGAGTTTCTGAGTTAGAAAAATGCAGTCACAGAGAAGATCAAGCAATGGGAAGGCCTAGGTTACCCCCAGAACCCCATTCCACTTGCCACAGAGGTTGAAGATTTTTTCCCCTTTTATATCCAAATGGAAAATCAGTTCAGGAAAATGAGATGCATCCTTCCAGGTGAAAAGCAGAACAATCTGCTCACCTCCCTGGAAGGGGGTAGCCACTTGTAGATACTTCCAATGGCCCTTGTGCCAGCAGCCAGCTGCTGGGCCACCTGGAGATGGGCTGACTGCAAGAGGCAGCACAAGGACTGAATGTCTCTGTTCTGCACCCATACTTGATGTCTGAGCTCTAGGGAAAAACATTTGCCGAGCTCTGTTGTATAAAAACAGAGAATAGGAACAGAGTCTCACCAGTTGAGATTTTTTCATGCAGTTCTTGAATTTTCATTGGTAACTGTTTGTTGCTGGATTATTAAGGTAGAGTCTAGGAAAAGCACAAATGTTTTCTGAGTGTCACTTTATGATGTACTCTGTTTATTCAACCTGATCTGTTTTGAAGAAAAAGACAATAATCTTACTGCTTTTTCTGTGTTGTGTCTTGCAATTCCCAGAATAATAATATAATAAAAAAAAGATAAAATCTCTGCTTAGTATGAATTGCACAAGAGTATGAAGAGTCAAGAAATACTTTTTATATGCCTTCACACACACATGCCAAAAAAGTCTTCGCCAGAGTTATTCTTTATTGGAATTTGCAGAGGTTTGTGAAAAGCAAAGACTGAAGCACTCTATTGCTCTTTCTCCTTTAAAATACTATGTGAGGAGGAGCCTGGGGATTTGGATTGCTCAGGAAAGGATCTGCTCAATGAATATCTAAAACAGAGCTCTTGGGTTGTCAAATTGTAATTCAAAGGTAAATTCTGGGACAAAACAAAATGGAATTATATTTTGTGCATCTTATTGTTCCTTCGGGATTTATAAATCATCTCAGTGTTTTTTGCCTCAAAAAAGTCTGTTGCATTTGAAGTTAGATTGCAGATTCCTCCTCTTTCTGAAAGACTTTAGCAGCTACTTGAATTCCCTAAGAACATGTTAAACCACAGGAGACAAAAGCCTCAGCTTCTGTTCTCAGCCCTGGTTGTAGAGAAAGTCAGTGCTGCTGTGCTGGCTGCCAGCAGAAGGAGCAGGCATTTCTAATGTAAAACGGTGAGGGCAGGGCAGGTTTTCCTTCCCTCCCAAGGGCTGGTGATTGGTGCAGGTCCCTGATGTGACACTGCTCTTCAGTGTCAAACTGAAGGCTAGGTCGGGTGCCTATAGTTATGGGATGCGGGAATGGGCTCAGACATGCTGCATGTTATTTGTATTATTGCAGTGTTAATAGCATCACTATATTTTTTCTTTTATAAATTAGTATGGTTCTAAATGCATTCTGTTCACATTCACACGTATAGACAGGCTGATATAAGTACGTATAGTTTTATATATACATGTGTATACCTTGTGCTTCATTTTGGACTGGAATACACAGAAAATACAGTGAAAGCATTAGCTGTAGTTTCACCTAGTCAAAAAAAAAAAAAAAATCCTGGTAGTCCTGAGGCAGAACTTAATCTTGTTAACACAGATTGTTAGAAACAGCCTGTGGTAACCAAGCTGAACTTTCCCTTTCTTAGCAGATACCTTCAAGGTTATCCATGTTAGAAATGTAAATGTTTGCAAGAGGTAGCATATTTGCTGAATCTTAGGCAGGCTAGAGTTCTTTGGTTTTGGGGGTTTTTTTAAGATCTGATTAATAGTAAACAAGTTATAGGTGTTGTTTAAAAAAATGGTTTTGAAAAAAAAAAAAAAAAAAAAAAAAAAAAGAAAAACAGGAAGAGAGAACCATTTTCCAAGCTGTAGAAAAGTCAAGATCTGCTTCCACTTTATGCAGCTTTATTCCTGTGTCAAGCATCAAAATGAAAAAGGTTCCACTCCAAATATTTATATTATGTGTATGTCATTTTTATTTGTTTTCTAAACTGAAAAACATTCCTATAAGAAAAGGCTTTTTTACCAACATAGTATTTTCAGATGAAGGAATATTATATGATAAAATGTGGGTAAGCTAATAGAGAGGTACCTGTGCTTATTTTGGACCAGGTTCTCTTGCATTATTGTTCACTGGTTCACTGAGTTGTGGAGTTGTTTGTATGTTCCCAGAGAAACTAAACCAGATTCAAACAAAATGAAAGAAGGTTTACAGCTGTTGGCCACAGACACTGTTTTTGAATACAAAAAAGAATTAATTGCAAATTGTGATGGACAAATGAATGACCTTAATTAATCTCAAACATTTGTTCCTGCAGTCTCATGTGTAGGATAAAACTCATTCACAGCAAAGCTTCAGGCCATGAGCAAAGTTTTCTCCTGCAGGATATCAACAGGCACGTTCCTGTGCTGCCAAGCCCATGCAGTGCTGCATCCCCCACCATCCCTGTTCACTGTCTCAAGTTGTGGAGGCTCCTGGGGTAGCCCCATGCCAGGGCTGAGTGTGGCTTCCGCTGATGGGCATCCTGGTGTGAAGCCACACGGTGCTCCAGCCTCAGGCGAAGGCAGTGGGTTAAGGAGAGGCTGAACTAGCACCGAGTCAAAGAGAAGGGGGGGAAGAAGGCAGCTCATGCCAGGGATAGCAATGTATGTATTTATGTGTAGTGCAGAGGGGAGGTGGGAAAGAGGAGATGAAGAACATGGTGCAACTAATGAGTTGGGGTGATCCTGTGGTTAAAGCACAAGACTGAGACATTTACTTTAGTGTGTCTCACTTGATCATCTTGAAAGCTGACTCTGTGCTGATGTGTGTTAAAGGGTTGTGCAAGCACCATCCGATCTTTAGACAGAAGTGTAAGATAGAGGGAGTCTGGCTGAATCTCCTCTGGTGTGTGGTGGATTGGCAGCCAAGCAATTCTAGTACAAAATGAAAATGGAGTAAATCCCAAATCCTCCACGGGTAAAGTTGCCATTGCATAAAAACTATAAAGACTTTTAGATTTGGCTGATGTTACGCATTGCAGGAGTAGGCAATGTGTTGTTGCAATGGTAATTATTGTATTTCTACTTGCAGTTTTAGAGCACTTTTTAGTTTTATTGGAGAGGGAAATCTCATGGGAAAAACTACAGAAAATAAAAGGAAAATATTCTTGATGTCCTCTCAGAGTTGGATGTACATTTTATTTTGATGGTAAGAGCAAAAACCTCTGCAGTCATTTTCTTTGAATGCTGTTGAACTGTTGTTAGTACGGAAGGCAAAGATGATTAGTGTTTGTGTAGTGGTGATGTAGACACCATGACCAGGACCGCAGGTACAAGATGCTGTTGGGCCACTGGTGCGCTGCATAGGAGAGCTCAGTGTCTACACAGGACAAAAAAAAAACACAGAAGTGGAAAACTGAGGCATGGAAAGGAAATTATTTGTTACATAGGAAACCAGGAAATGAGCTAAGGGTTTCTGATTATCATCCTGTATTTAAAGTTCAAGAGTGTTCCCTCTTTTTCTCTCAGAAATAAAAATGTTAATCTGAAATTATTGAAGATTTTCCAAAAGCAAGCTCTGCTTGTTCTATTCCATTTTGGAACCGTCAGCATCTTTGTATTAATATTTGTCATTATATCAAGTATTATTTTACATAAGTATATCAAATATATCAATTTTTAATCATTGGCTATGTTATGTGGGTTGTGGCATTGAACAGTTTCTTCTTGTCTACCTAGTAGTGCCTGAACAGAAAATGAGCATGATGCCTTGGGACTTGGACCCATCAATGCAACCCATAAAATGCATGTGCTTGGAAACAATTGTTCTTTAGGAACTTGCAGAATAAAAAAGATTCCACTAACAGTGCACATTAAAAATAATTTAATCGATGTTATAGATAGGTGGGCAATGAGAATGAAGTCTAGGAAAGCAGAGCTGATGGAACATGATTGACAGTTACAACTTTCTGCAGAAAAATAGTCTGTTCTTCAGCTGTACAACTCTCATTGGTGGATTCAAGGAGTCCAGTTGTGTTCTCACTGTCGAAAATGATTTAGTTTGAATAGCTCAGGGTCTAGGTGTAATTATGAGTGAAGAAAATTGTGTGTTTGGGGCTCTAACGATACAAGTAACTTGACCTTATGCACTTCAGATATAGATCTGAACTCTAAACCTGTTTTTGGCATTGGTCTTGGACACAAATTGAACACAAAACACAAATTCTTTGTGATTTTTCTTTTACGCAGAATGAAAGTCCTTCTATTAAAACTATTGTGTTAAATTTATGTATGTAGGATTGGAAATATACAGATCTTAGTTTGTTATTAAATGCATGTTTATTTTAGTAGTTTCAAGTATGACAGAAGGCTGCAGTCCAAGACGTACAATGTAAACAATTAATAATGTATTTTTCTTTATGCGGTAGTTTACTTCGGAGAGGGATGAGAACAGTATGACAGTAAGATATTATCTTCAAAGTTGCCATGGTAATGCAGCCTACCTGTTGCTAAGAACATACTGTAGCTGTTGTTATTACCTTTATTACAGCTCTTAACATTTCAAAATATATCCTTTAGTTTTTAAGGTGTTACTTCAGATTTAATTTCATGTGTGAGAATACCAGAAGGTTTTGCCACTTCCCAGCAGGTCACTGCAGTACAATGATAGTGACAGAAGTACCTGATTCTGCGAACGTAGCTCCCAGCACAGAGTAATTTGCAAGCTATCAATCAATTTAGGAAGGCAAGAATTATCTAGATGGCTCACTGCCCTAGCTATATTCATGTCCGTTTTCCCTGGAAAGTCAGTGATCAATGTCTGGAGACAGAAAAGGCTAAAGCTCCAACAATAATGCAATATAAAAACTTCAAAACACAGGCAGGTGGGTCTTAGCACTAGTGCTAGAAAGGACAACATTCAGTTTACTGCAAGGAGCCTGTCCACCGTGAGTCTGGTTTCCTGATCCAGCAAAGTGCTCTGGGACCTCTGCAGCAGCAGGGAGCCTCTACATGCCTTCAGTGATAGCTGCTGCTTGTGGGTGCTATGAGCTGCAGGCGGGAATGGGAATTATAAATGGATCACTCAGAAGAAAAGCAGAATCACATCTTGCCTTTCTCCCGGCTTTTATTTTCAGCTTCCAATGGTGCATTCAGCCCTTTAGGTAGTAAATGCTAGATGGTTACAATGCAGCAGAAGCAAAATGCTTACCATGGTTGTCTGTGCTGTCTGCTTCAGCTGTGGAGGTGGAGATAGATGATTTCTGCCTTCTACATTTATAACACAATAATTGCACAAGTCTCTGCGCCTTCTCACTGCAGTCTTTTTTCCAAGACCTGCCTCCTGCTTTTAGTTCCGTAACCCTGTTCTTTGTTTCCTTTTGCATACGGAGGCCGTTGGCTGACGTTTGCAAAATTCCTGCTGGTGAACTCTGATGTCTCGATTTTTCTTTTCTCCAAAATGAAAAATCTGTATGTGGATAAGTAGCCTGTGTAATTTTACCCATGTTCTTACACTCCCTTTCTGTCTTTGTGTAAACTTTCGTATAAACTCTTGTATTTGGGGCTAGAAATTACTGATGGTTAAGTAATTATCACACAGTAGTATCAAGAAGCTAGTTCTTTCTTGTTTTACAGAGAACTGTAGTCCAACTACTATTGCATAACATGTGTTGTTTTTCTTTAACTGAGCTGTGCGTAGTACTACGTGGATGAGATTACACCATGTGTATTTGAGGGTGTGCCCTCACACAGTAGTAGGAACTGAAGGTGCATGTGTCTATTGCATTTATTACAAAATAAGTAGTGTCAGTCACAGCGCTAATCACAGTTACAAGCATACTTAGAGATAAGAGGTTTGGTGTGGTCCCAGCTGCCTGAAAACAATCCTCACAGACAAGGTCTCAGTCTCCCCACATGGTGCTGTGCTCGTAACTGTGGCACCTAACTGAGGAGCAGCAAAGTCAAAAATGTGCAGCTCTGAAAGGCAATCAGTCTCTTAAGTGTTAGTCACTGGGCGGAGGCACCTATTCCTCTCCCCTGGCTTACACCTGATGCTACATGAAATAAATCTGACCTTAAGGCAGTAATTCACAGTGCATTGTCAAGTGAAACAATTGAAAGCATTTCCAGTGCAATATAACTTATTGACATTTTGGAAAGTTACCTTCTTTAGAACTTGCAGGATTGTCTGTTGTAATCAGCTCTGACCAATGTTTTGGTTGGATGCAGCTACTTAGGTCTGCAGGCTCTGGGTTTGCTCATGCAAGAACAAACAGGTATGGGAAGAGGAGCTGGGTACGGGTGCTGCCCGAGTAGCTGAGTTTCTGGTGACTGCTCTTATGTGCCTCTCTGTGGCTGCTTTTTATCTGCTTGGATTGCAGTTCAAAGTCTGTATGCTGTAATAGTTTTGCCTCGAGATATTTCAGTTCAAAACCTTTTTTCCGAAGTTACCTGATATGATCTGATATTGTTTAAGGAAGGATTTCAAGGGCACCTATAAAATATTTTAGTGGCATTTACTCTAGAAGTCCATTTGCCATAGTGGACAAGCTGTTAAAGGCATGCCTGTGGATCCTAGTACTCCCCTGGCTTCCCCTTGCTGCCTGTCCAGGCTATGCATCAGTGGTCATATCAGGAGACTATCAGTATTGAGGAGGGTTTTACCAGCAGATTGACGGCTTCTGTGCTAGCATGTATCCAAACTGGCACAAGTAGCACCCATAATATTAAGAAATTAAGATGCAGCAGTTGTACAAACTGTGATCAGTAAAGGAGAGCCAAGTTCCAGCTGCGATCAGGCAGTGCCCAGTAGTTTGTGTTGAGCATAACAAGCAAGATTCACTCCAAGTACAGTTCTACAAGAATACAGAGGATGAGTGAAATGTTTCATCTTTGAGGCTTGCTAGTCTGGAGATGGAGTTTTGAAAGCTGAAAGTCAAGAAATGGGTAAAAATAATAACAATATTAATAGTAGCTCAAAATATGTGTTAATGTAACTGAAAGAGACTTTCTCCTAGAAATTCAGATCTCCACAGGGAATGAATGTTTCTGCAGAACTTAAGTTTCTACTTTGTAAAAGGAAACAGGAAAGACTTTTGAAACTTTAATTCAAGCCTTAACCTGCAGTCCTGGTGCAAGAATTAGTCTGTTCATTTATTTACTCATTACTCTCTGAAGGTTGTGCATTCACAAGGTAGACCATTGCAAGGGGAATTAAGGGATTTTGTGTAAGGTTCTACACCACTGTTTTATCCTCTTCTTGTAAAAAGGGACTGTTAGCAGTTGTCTTCCTTTGCAGAGCTTTCTGAAACAAAACTGCAGAACGCATTGGGTGAAAACACTACTTAAGAGCTCATTAGGACTGTTACCAGAAATGGTAGAACTGGTGCAGAAAACTTCATGTCTGGGAGCATTAAGGTGCTTAAAACTTTGGTCCCTACAAGTGGGTGAACTGAGGTGGCTCCCTGAGTTTCTCCCGCTGTCAAGGAGCCGTCCTGTCTCTGTGAGGCCTGATGTCAGTCACTGTCTCTGCTCAAAGGAAACCTTGTTCACATCAGACCTTATGTACGTGAGGAAATCTGCATTAACTCCTCTGCAGGCAGAAATTTACAACTATGATCCTTATAACACCAAGACAACTGAAGGAAAATAATCCAAACCAGTACAAATGCAAACGAACATGATGAACAAGCATCAGATGTTTTCAAATTAAAAATAATTGTAGTAATTCTGCTGCTTGTTCTTAATCTAGCTTTTAGTCTGAGCTTGCTTCCTTTTACACAGCAACACTTTTCCCTTTTAGAAAGCTTTCCACCCGAAGCAGAATGATGTTTAAAAGATCAACAACTCATCTTCCTCTACCTGAGAAATCTTTTTATAACCAAAATAGTGAAAGAGCCAGGGGCTCTGCAGAGTGCACTAGAGTCCCTGTTACTGCCCCTCTGTTTTCCATGGAAGGCACTCGGTGACTGCAGGATGTGTCCTAGAACAGTCAGCTTAAGAAATATTTGGATGAAAACGGTAGAAAAATCTGACTAGAATAAATACTTGTAACCTCCTGTGAATGCGCTGTGGTATTCTGACTTACCACACAGAGCTGCATACTAAATAAAATCAATAATTAGATGGCTCGTCCTGACTGCTGCTGCATGAAGCTGCTTGGTTGTTTTGTCCCAGCTGTAGCCCTGTTTTCTCTCCTAATTTGTTGTGCTTGCTCAGTGAAATTGAATCCCACGTCATTTCAGGCAAGCCTCAGAGAGGTTGTTTTCCTCAGTGCAGATGGCTCTCTGCTCCAGATGTATGAGGCAGCTCAGGGCTGCCTCATTCTTCTCTTCTTAACCCTTCTGCCTGTCTGAAGCCATGCTGCCCTGTGACTGCCACAGCACTGTGGCTTTTGCCATATCTGATTCTCCTGTGACTGTCAGCTGCCATGTGTGTCAGTCTCATGCTGTCAGTTACCTCGTGTGCCACATGGGCTCCTGTTACCTAACATAGCTTTTTTTTTATTTGTTTGCTTTGTTTTCTTATCTGCTTGTTTCAACGAGTACAAAGTAAAATTGAAGTGTGCAGTGGCCACCGGGAGATGTCTCTGCTGGAAGCCCTCATGGTGACTTGGCTGCCGCAAGGACGCAGCTCCTTGTGTTTGTGACTGTGAATGCTCCAGCCACGCACCTTCAGCCCAGAGGAGCCAGAGAGGACCTGTACCCGTGCTGTTTCCCTTCACCCTGTTTGTTTCACTTGGGAACACAATGAGCTGTCAAAATTTCCTGCCCTGTTTCCACAGAATCCTTCCTTTTTCTCCAAAAAGGATTATTTATCTAAAGCTGCTAATTGTATAAATTGTCAGAACAATTGTTTAGCTTGTTTTTAAGGTGGAGAGCAGAGACGTGAAGATCTGGTGGGACTGATGAAAGTCCCCTTGAAAGTCCTCTGTCAAAGGGAAAGAGTCTGGTGTGTTGCCATTGACAACCCTTGCCACTTGGAAATTAAGAATCATGTGGTACAGTGCACCTCTCGTGCAATTCCTGCTTTTAGTATCTGTGTTGAATGTACTTACATGCAATTAAGAGTAATAGAAAAGAACTTAAAAGTTTTCCAAGTCAGCGTGCCAAGAAAAAATAGAGGAAGGCAGGTGTGGTTGGTTTAACCCATCACTTCCTAACTTATCTTTCTCTAATAATGTAGAAAGAGACTAGGTGGCACCTGGCGAAGTATTTTGAAATAACAGATTGATGAGGTAGAGCTGCCTGATAACATCTTTGACTCATCAGAAACTTGCCTTTCCTGAGGGTAAAGTTAATGATCCTGGAATATAAGGGATATAGTGCTTTTGACTAAGTCAGTGGGAACGCAGATTTATTCTGCATATAGATTCCTACAGCGCTAGACACAACCTAAAATGTAAAAATGTAAAATGATGGGAAACATCAGTAATTTTCCATGACTTCAGGTCCTCAGGTTTGCTGGTTAAAGCTCGTTCACATTTTCTTAGCTTGAGGAGCACAGGTCTGGCAGCAAGTTTATTGATCCATCGCACGTAGTCCTTGACTGTTTGAGGTGATCTCTCAGTGTTTGTAAAGCCCTTACGGTCAGTTGCTTGCATTGTTTTCACCTTCTCCTTCAGAATCATATTCCTCTGATGACTAAAATGGTTATTTTCTTATTCTGCTGCTTATCAGCAATGAGGATTACTCCAGGATGATTTTCCTTTTATGAAATGGCTCTCTGGTGCCCCGATCATTTTCCTAGAGGTCGCTCTCTGCACTTTTTCCAGGAGGAATTCAGCTTTCTCATGCACACTATTTTGCATGAGCTTCTACCAGGGGTTTTGCCCAATGGTATCAATGCCTCCCTTGCCTTCTGTCTCCTTATTGTAATTACCTTGCCTGAATTGTGCATATATGTCTGAGTTAGCAAGGCTCTAGGTATGTAGGAGACATCAGCAGCACCATGCGAGGAAGCTGGACTGCTGGTAAAGTGGAAGCTGCAAGTAGCTGGGCCACAGAGCAGATGAGAGGAGCAGTGAGGTTTATTTAAAATAGCTATATATACCTGGTATCTCCCAGCTTTGCGTTCTCAAATTTCACTAGGTCTCCTGCTTCTGTGCCAAGAACATTAATTAAAAAACTAAGACAGTTTCCAATATGAATCTTTTAAAGACTATGTTTAACTGTTCTCAAGCAGAAGTTTCCTTTCAGCGCATCTTATCTTCTTGTCTTTAGCCTTTTTCCAACTTGGAATTTTTACTGCTCGTCTCTTGCCTTCTCTTGTATGTTTGATGAAGTGCATATGGTTGAAATATAGTGTTGTGTTTTTTTTTCCTGCTGTCTAACATTTAGCTTTTTTGTTTGTTTGTTTTCTTGCATGGTCTACCTTTGGCAAGCCCATATTGTGTTTTCCTCTGTTTCAGTTGTTTCCCTACCTTTAACAGTATCTTCATAACAACTTGGGATCATACTGTGAAGATGAGAGTTAGGCAGATTTTCCATTTGTAACCATGTATGATTTTGTTATTTTCCAGTGCTGTGGTATGCCTCTTGATCAGATAGATTTGTTCTTTCATGTTCAGAAAGAAAATCATTCCTTCTGGATTTGCAATATCGTATAACTTAGGGGGGTTTTCAGAAAATTTGGAATTTGAATTTCTCTCTTTTCTTTCAAAGTATTTGTTGATTTAGTCAGGAGTGACATGTGTATCAGTCTGTTAATGCAAGGGGTTATTTGCAGTTTCCTGTTAATTCATTGGTGTGTAGAGAAAAACAAAAGCCTCAATCAAGGCATGCTCTGAATTTACACCCGTTCTTAGTTTGCCAGTGCTTGTATTAGTGACAGGCTCAAGCCTGCCTGCTTTTTTTTTTTTTTTTGGTTTATATAATACATACCATATGCTTGCTATTATTACCTTTTCTGCATGAATCAGCCACTCTGATGGGTCTACCTGCGGTAGCGAGCAGTGCTTTTAGGTAAGGGTGCTGACTTGAGAGCTCTGACTCATGGGTGCTAATGAATCTTGTTCCAGTGTTCTACAAACTATTTGCTCCACCCTTCTGCCCTTGTAAGAGAAGGGAATGGGTTTAAATACCTCAGTTACCACATCTGCACATGATTTGAAGCTGCTGATGAAGGTAGGTCCATGCTGCTGCCACACCTTTGAGCTGTTCCAACCGAGGAGCAGGCAAAGGGTTGCCCCTCCTGCCATTGGAAGGGGTGAGTGGGGTTGGGAACAGCTCGGGGCTGGTTGCTCAGAGTCAGCAAGGGAGCTGTGGGCTGGCAAGCAGTAGCAGCAGCAGCTGGCTGCAGGGAACACATTCTGCCTCTGGAGCAAAACAGTAAGGCAAAAGTAAAGATTAGAGGAAATAGATTAATATTTATAATCTAAAGTGGCTGTGTTTGAAATACTCTTAATTTGAGTGCACACTTCTGTGCCTTTTGTACCTCTAAGGACCCCTAGAGGGCATGGAAGACTTTTTCCCCCTCAAATAGTCAATCATTCTGCTTGGCTTTCTTCCCTTAAGCATAATTGCAAGCACATTTTAAGTGAACATTAAATAGAAAAAATAACAGCGTCTAACTAGATCCTTCTTTCATGCTGGAAGATGTTTTCTTGTTTTTAAACATAAGCAGTAGAAGCTAGCACTAGCAGCCAAATACTTCAGTAACTTATGTTTAGATTAGTCAGATGCTGCATTCATGTCCCAGAGGAAGCACAATTCAAAATAACTAATAATTCATAATTTTATTGTGAACTTTGAGAGGCCTGCAGTATGCTGTCTCTGGAAGTACAGTGGGTACTTTTTCCACATGATGGCCTGTGCTCCTGTGGAGGAGGAACTGGTGCTGTGAAGAACCAGAGTACTCTAACCTGAGCCTCTGAAATCGCGAAACTTAATCTTCTTTAAGAATATCTAAAACTTTGTTCTTAAAATGGATGATTTTCTCATGAGGAAATGGGGAAAATACTGCACAATGTATCGCTTTTACACTTCCATAATTTAAAATATCTGCTTGTGCTCTTCTCTGTCTGCTTTGAAAGAGGTTTTGTAACTCTTACACATTCTGAGTAGCATTTTTCTTCACAAATGAGTTTTGCCCATTTCATCACTGCTGCATGGCAAGTCAGGTACTAATCAGTGCAAGTTATATAGGGATGCAGATTTTTACCATTGTATTGTCACTTTATAGGGCTTAAATATACATCCTAAAGCTGTGGAGGAATGCTGATCTGAGAACATCAGGTTTCAGTAAATTAAAGCAGCTTCTGTGTATAGAGGAGAAGGAGAAGCTGGTATTTTCCAGAATGCTCAAGAGCAGAAAGGGGGGGGAACAATGCTTATATTTTGATTTTGGGTATTTTTCATCGTCTCGTGGTTTTGAGGCCAGTCCCACAGCTTTGGAGGTCTGCTGGACAGTGAGTCTAGTGCAAGGCTGAGCCCCTCATGTGTGATGCCGTGACAGTGGGAATTCAACTCCCTTTTTTTGACCAAATAAAAAAAAAAGGAGACCTCCACCATATTCCTGAAGCACTGGGAGTGTTCTTACATAGCAAGAAGCTGCTCAATGGGAAGAACACATCTTTTCTTGCGCCTTTTTCTGATGAGAGGATCAGCTGTACTGCTTTACCCAGTTACATGGGAATGCCATGGGAGATGATTTTTTGGACCTTAGTTTTCCCACTGGAGAAGTGCAACGTCATCACATTGAAAATGGATCTGGTTCTAAACAGCAGAGAAAGGCAGCTGCCCCTTCTAATGTCTCTGGGGATTTTGTGTTTTGCAGGAGATGCACGGGTGAGAGGTCAGACAGGGGTTCTCTCCGAGCGCCGCGGCTCCTACCCGTTCATAGACTTCCGTCTGCTTAACAGTAAGTGCAACCCTTCCTTTGGGTCTGAATTTTAAAATATGTATGTATATTTTTTCTTAACCAGTATAGAAAGTAAATGAACCAAACCATCTCATTTCATACGTATCTGTAGTCCAGCTGTCTTCACACAGTCAGCATTAATAATTCTATTATTCCCATGTAGTGTTTGCCTGTAAAATGTTTTGATTTTATGAATTGTGTCCATAATGCACAGTACCTCAAATAAATACAATGTGCCGTGGGGTGTGGGGGTTGGAGCCGGGGCTGCTTCAGAATTAAAAAGATAAACCCCTATGTCCTTTAGCCTCTTAGCCAACAGTTGGAACAGATTTATGTGAGTCTGTTATCCGGTCATATAGAATTGGCACAGAAGGGGAGCATGTGACAGCACTGACCAGTGGTTTACAATAACATTAATTTTTCCAACAATTAGAACCCAATCCAAAGCCCCATGGAGTCTTCTCATTGACGTCAATAGATTTTGGGTCAGGCCAGCACTGAACATCTGTTAAAAATAATCTTAACCTCCTTTTGATTGAAGTTATTTTGCCACTGTTGTAAATAAAGGAGGGTAAATTTAAAAGAGGAAAACACAAAAGATCCTGCGTTGTTGTTGTTTTTTTTTTCCTTCTCACCTGATGAGTTCTATATACTGATGCAAGCTAATTAGCCAGCATGTAAATAAATAAAAAAATAAAACTAGAGAGCTCTCATTTTGGGCTCCACAGCATTGTCTGGATGCTGTGCTAATGCTAGTGCTCAGACACAGGCAGATTGAGACTGCTTGGATCTCTCCATTTAGCCTTTGAAACAAAAGTTATTTACTGTCTTCATGAAAACGGACCAAAACTCTGACCGTTTGTTTAGTGATTACGCTTTTAATCTTCTAGTGATTATGGTTTTCATTAAAAAGCAATTATCAGACCAAAGTTTTAAATCTTCTTTTTGTAAGTGCTTTCCAGAATAGCTGGGAAGAGAGGGGAGGTAGGTGGCAGGAAGGGGGAGAAGAAGCCCAGCTGCAAAGAGAAAGGTCTGGCTGGAAGTCAGGAGGAAAGAGATTAATAGGAAGGGAGGACTTGGGCTCTGATCTGCTGCATTTGCATGAGCTGGCAGAAGTACTGCAGTCTGGCAAAGTGCTTGCTTCCAGCCTTGCTCATAAAAGGTGTTTTCTAGGTCGTAAGTCCATCGGAGCGCTTGCTGTGGCTGCGGTAGAAAGGCACAAGGGATAAAACATGAGTTCAGAAATTTTCCCAAGACAAACTGGGAAGAACATGTACTAGTTGAGCAGACCTCTGGCAAGCCAGAACTAAATTATTCTCAATGAAAAATGTGAAGAAAAACTGTTTCAGGCTAGCTGGAAATATTGTTGATGCCCTTGTAAAGACGGAGAGAAGATGAAACAATTCTCATTCATGAAGTAGAAGCGAATACATATTCACATTTGAGTGTGACCAAGTGAATTAATCATTTCCTTTTTATTTTGAGTACACATTATTTAAAATTCTCACTATATGTTCTTTCCCCTCCCCAGTTTAAGAAACCAAATAAATGTTCAGCTTTTTTTTTTTTTTTTTTTTTTTCCCTTCTTTCCTCTGGCAATGGGGCTCTTGCTTTCATCCCCTGTAGGTGAGTCCTGCCAGCCTTCAGATTCCGCCAGCTCTGGGGAGGTGCTGAGGCTGCCCAGAGCTTGTCAGGGGAGAGGTCTGGGTGGAGAGAGAGCTTGGGGGATGCTCAGCCTTTGGTCACAGAGGAGCAGGCTTCTCTGTAACCCTGCTGCTCCACTGCTGAGCTTAAAAAGAGATGCCTCTGTCTGCAGGCACCTCAGCTTCTATGTGGGAAGGGCAGCTGTTTTTATGTTCCTTATGTTCTTTCTTTTTACTGTTTTTCCTTTGACAGAAAGAAGGCAGTGAGGTTGATTGTGATCTCTGCAAGAAAAAGCAGTGATCCTGATTTGTGGTTTTTCACGGTTTTCAGTTTTTTCTGTACTTACTGTTTTCTGCCTGGGGAGTGCTGGTAGCCGAAGTTTTCAGTCCAAAATGTGGACAGAAGTGAGATTTCCATGTGTTAGATGACTAGCTTTGTGGATGGCAAGTGCAATGGGCCTTGCTCACTGGGTGACCTGCAGGTGAATGAAGATCCTTGATGTGGGAGCACGCAAGCATGTTTTGCCAGGAAGTAAACAGACATCTATTATAGTTGTTCATATGTATCCATCTCTCAAATCAGTCTCTTCTGTGCATACTGTATAAGCATCAAAAGCATGGTACTGCACATCCTAAGATAAATAGAGTGTAAATGTCACTACTGTATTTTATTTTTATTTTTTACCAGTACCTAACTAATACTTGAAGTGAAATTTTGGCACCATGTTATATTTGGGGGGGGGAGGGGAGGGCAATGACTGATAGGCAGCAACTGTATACTAAGAGCTGCTACAGTAAAGAAAAGAGGAATGAGGCAGAGGAAAATTTTATGGTAAATATCCTCATAAAGAAATGTATCATAAACATTATTCCAGCTTCTTACTAATTCGGACAAATGGAGTTTTAAATAGTTGTATTTCCCCATACCATGTGAAATATTATTCCAAATAACAGTACCACCCTTGTTTTAAAGTAAGGGAAAACACAGAATCACAGAATGGCTTGAGTTGGAAGGGACCTCAAAGACCATCTAGTTCCAACCCCCCTGCCGTGGACAGGGCTGCCAGCCACTAGCTCACTAGATCAAACTGCCCAGGAACCCGTCCAGCCTGGCCTTGAACACAGCCAGGGATGGGGCAGCCACAACTCCTCTGGGCAGCCTGTTCCAGTGCCTCACCACTCTCTCAGTGAAGAATTTCTTCCTGATGTCCAACCTACACCTCCCCTCTTTCAGTTTTAGCCCATTCCCCCTTGTCCTACCATTATCCACAAGTGTAAAAAGTTGGTCCCCCTCCTGCCTGAAAGCTCCTTTCAAGTATTGGAAGCTCACTCTTAAATGAAATGAGTTTTCTTAAATGAAAACTTGATGTTTTCTTTAAAAAAAAAAAAAAGAAAAAATCAGGACACTGCTGTCTAGTGTCAGGCAGTATTACCTAAATGAAACCTTTTGATCATGCATGCAGATTCAGCCAATTGGATTTTTCCCCACCGTGGCAAGCAAGGATTAACCTCAAGTAGACAATATCTGTTGTTTTTCTGTATTGTTGCAGTGAAGTTGTTGTGTAATTTAAGACAACGTTAAGCCTTTTTGGATAGGGAAACTTCCTGTGTTCTCAGAATGGGGTCTTCTATAGTCATAATCAAAGCCAACTGGATTAATGTTAGTTACTTGCTGTTTGAGCTAACATCTATGATGCCATCTAAACATTCCTCCAGTGCCTCTCTGCAATGTATAGAAACGTAGTGAGCATTATTTCACCTTGTCAGTGCCACGCTGTCAGGACCACAAGGATTTTTCAGGATGCTATCTGGAGAAGATGCAAGGCTTTATAGCTTCTTCCTGTCTTTTCTGGGCCTAGTTACAAGCTCTCCTTCAGATGTAGTTGCACCCATGGCTTTTGGGATGCTAAGATAACTCTGGAATTCAAAACTGCACATGGAACATTCCCTTGTCACTGAAGTATGTTAGGTTCCGCGTTGCGAGGAACCTGTGTTTGCCTCAGCCTCCTGAGGGACTGCCTGCAGCTCACGGAGACCTCAGTGGCCAAACAGATCCTGGTTTGTGTTGACAGTATCAAGCCCAGAACTTCAGGGGAAGCCTCACAGCAGCTCCTCCTCTCTGCAGGAGGGCTGCAGCAGACAATGCTCATTAGCCAGCCCTGTATGAAGACTCACTCACAGGAGGCTTTCCATTTTCCCTTCCCGCCATAATAAGGCAAGGGGACCACCTGCTCCTGATGGCCACAGCTATACCCCAGAAAAAATAAGGTGAAGAAATAGGCAGACCTCAGTCTGCATGTTCACTAGGGAGCTTATGAAACATTCGGACTTCACAAACTGGAAGATACAAGTTTTGTACAGCCTTATAGGTTTGTAGGAAGATGGGGATAAGAGTTTCCTCTTTGTGTATGTAAGACATTGTCTTTTTTCTGCCACTCTCATTTTATGTAGACTTAACACTTAAAATCTATTTTGCATAAGGAGAAATGGGCAAATGTTAGGTGCCATACAGCAGCTTAATATAACATATAAATTGCATATGGTTAATTCTAAACCTAAACCTCAAATTTTCAGGAAGTTTGGCTCTGAACTTTGTAGATCTAGCTTGTAACTGAAACTAACACGGCTGTAATGAGTGGTGGCAGTTGACTGGCACTTTTGCATTACTGTAAATTAAATGAACCTTTATGCATTCACGAGACAGAAGAGTAGCTAGCCCCAGTATGTGCAGTGTAATAATTTAGAATTTGAACCACTTCTGTAGTAAAAATCAACGTGATCCAGTTTCCCTTTTAGTGACTCATGGTTTGGATTTCAGAAATTAAGGACCATAATAGTAAGGCATCTGTGATTTAGTTCTCTGACTGACAAAGTTGCTCACCGAGTCATTGAACCAGGTCCCAGCAGTGACTAATACGCATTAAGAGAGATCTCATCATCTCATGATGAGTTGTGACCGTGATGGTACATTTCTTCAATCCATTAATGAAAGGTTAGAGGGAATTCCCTCTGATAAATGTAGAGTTGTAGGTGGGCATACAGCAATAACCAAGAATACCCCAGTGCTACAGTTGGACTAGATGTTTTGTTCTATTGCAAGGTTAAATTAAACAGACTAACAAAGTAACATAAGCTACATGAGAGGTGAATAACTTTTTCATTTACAAATTTGCTTGTCAATCTGTCAGAAAGCAAGGAGATTCTAAAGACTTGCACAGTGATTCTCCAGTTCCTATCTTCTTGAAGTTTTTCTGTGTATTGAATGGAGGAATATTATTAAAACTGTTTCTGCTTGTGTTTTTAACTTTTCCTAAAAAATTCTGCATTAGGGGCACTTTGGTTTTGTCACAGTTTCAGTCATCCCTTTGCTTTCATTATCTTGTACCCCCACAGCATCCTAGCATCTGACAGCTTACACCTGTGTATTGATAAAGGAAGGACAACAAGGCAAGGGAAAGGATGTAGTATGCGACCTGCAAAGCAGAGTCACTGTTCCAGAACGGTGTTACCTAAAGAGATTTCTGTTTTCTTATACCTTGCCCAATTGAAACATACAGTGGGATCTGAGAATATCTAAAGGTCGCAACATGTTTCTAGGTATTCCAACAGTATATCTATATATTGCCTAGGATCTTGCTGGCATGCAGAAGTTGAGTCCAAAAAAACCTACCCACATTAAGCTTTGCTTAGCAAATAAAGTTAGTATGGATTATGTGTTTTTAGTAACAGATGGTGATAAACAGTGATATTAGTTTCTACTCAGTCTCTTTCCTTGGTTTGCAGTCTGATATGAGTCAAGGAAAATCCTCACTTTTTTCAGTTTGTTTGTGCATAAGGTGATGTTTTGCCAGCATGGGATGAATTAGGTAATGCAGAAATAAGAAGTGTTGTCACGGTTAGTAAGTAAGGGAAGATACAAATTCATGAAAAAGCCTTCATCTCAAAGAACCAAAGTCTGTGGTTGTTTGAATCTGTGGTTTCTGCCTGTCTACAGAAAGATCCATTTGCAAAATTTACATTCATTTTTGGTTTTGGATTTTGAACAACTCCAAGTCTTTCAGGTAGGGCCCATCTCCAGGGAAAATAAAACTTAACCACAGCCACCAACCCAAAACTGAACCATCAAGTAACCTGAATCCAAATGAATGAGGTTAAAAAAAAAAAGTTTGGTTAACTGTCTTGTTTTGTTGCCTTTGGCTAGAAAAGGAAGTGGGAGTGAGAGATGCCTTTTTAGATATTTCTGACCTGGGTTAAATTGGGACACTAGAAGTCTTGTGAGGAAGTTTAAAGGACTGATGGGATTACTCGGATCCCAACCCAGCCTGTGGAGATGTGTCCAAAGTTCCAGATGGTTATTAAATTAGAAAGAGAGATCTTACGAGGTCTGCATCATTTCTACATAATACCTCCCTTAGTCCTCATGGATAAGCATGTCCAAAAGACACTTGTCAACTGTGAAGGCATGCAGACTTCTTAACTGGGTTAGCTTGCATCTGGTTTGAATGGCAAGAATATTTACAGAACTGAAGTCAGCCTATGGCCTTGCTTTCAGCTATTCAAGGAAGAGGAATTGAGTTTCTCTTAACAGTGTTGCAGCGCAGAGATTGTTCTGTTTTCTAGTAACACTTCACACAATACTCAAAAATTCCTCCTGTCCCTGGAAGTTACCTTGCTCTGTCCTTGTCTGCCTCCACTCTTCCTTCAATCAACTAACAGAAAGCTTTTTTTTTGTTTGTTTGGGTGGATTTTTTGGTGGTGGTTGTTGTTTGTTTGTTTTTAAGAGTTCCTACCTGCAACATTTAATAACAAGGCAGATTGAAAATTATATTCTGCTTCCTGCTGCTCACGCTCCTTGTTTAGCTTTTGCTTTTCATTTGTAGAAAATGGAAGCCAGAATGTAAAACTGGTTGATGTATATGTTCTTGTGCTAACAAAATGCAGTAGCTGGGGTTATGAATGCTTCAGAAGAACTCATGAAGTCAAGCAAAACAAATGAAAAA
>VXAV01005337.1:76247-118408 GCA_013399715.1 Alectura lathami | reverse complement strand
GAAAAAAAAAAAAAAAAAAAAAAAAAACAAGCAAACATACAAAAAAAAAACTATTTTTACATAGCAGAAAATGACTTGAAGTCAGCAATGCTTAAGTAGTAGTGTCAGCTACAGTTTCCAAACACTTCACAATCTACTGAAGTCACTTCACTTCCCATCATGCAGATGATGTAACCAAGTTCTCTTTTGTGAGCTCTGGCATATTTTGCTGTGATGGTGGGCACCACCCATCCACCACAGAAGGCAATGCCTGCCCATGCCTCGGTCACTTGAGGGCAACAGCACCTCACATCATTATTTCAACAGAATGAATTTGTCAGTGAAACACCAAAAGTGGGCACACAGTCCTTTTGACTGGTTCTGTTGCAAGAGTATCCCCTACACAAGCCAACAGCAGCTTCTGGAGTGTTGCAGCAAGCCTGCACAAAATGAGGATGTTAGGTGATGATGGTTAATGTGTTACTGGAAAGAACTTTAATACCATAACGCTGAGCCACAGTGTAAGAACACAACTAGTCTTTCCTGGCTTGACTTAAATGAAAGGAAGCTCTGCTAGAAATAACAAATTGTTAGAACATAGTAATTCTAAGTGAGGACAGGAGCAAGCCCCAGCTGCCCTGTGTTCCCATCTCCTGTAAGTTCTGCAAGTCTCTTCTGTCAAAAAGTGCAGAGGACAGCCAGCATCCAAATCTGTACAAACTTCTGTTAATTTCTCATCACAGGATACTTCTTTCATATCACAGACTGTACTCTGTACAAGACTCATCAGGCTGGTAATAACTAATTCACTCTCAGAAACATAAGACACCAAGACTTCCAATTTTTTTTCCAGTGATAACACAATTTTCTTCTGAATGATAAACTGTAGTAGGAAAAAATCTGGGCGGGTTTTCCAACTTGTATGTCTGAAGTTAGAAAAGTAATGCTCTCTAATAAAATACCAACATTTGAACTGAGATATTGAGTGGCCAAGTTTGACATTTCAAAAGTTTGTAAACTGCATTTTACAACATAATGCTGTACTAGAAAAATGAAGCATGTGTTGTTGGTGTTGCTAAATATTCAGTGAGGCAGAGCCCTTGGCATGGATACTAATATGCCAAACTACTAGTACACCTACTATTTTAAGCTGAACCTTTTAGACTAAGCATAAACACTTGCATAACGATCCATGTATTGCCGTAATCAAAGAGATGAGAAATACAAACTGTAGTGACATGAATGTAGTCTTATATTCTTTATAGATATTTATTCAGTAGTCACCTTGGAAAGGTTGTGCATGATTTCTTTTGTTCTTGACATCTGTGTACTCACCTACAAAACTGAGCAGTGCCATGATGACAGCTGGTATGTTTACCTGCCAAAAGGGGAAAAAAAAAAAAAAAAAAAGCATGATCAATATTCATCAGCCTGNAAAGGTGTTTACTGTTTGCTTTCTTCTTGTGATTAATGTGTGATTCAGCTTGCCAACTTCCTCACCCCATTGGACATCATGCTTGGACTGCTGGCTGCTGCAGCTCACGATGTGGATCATCCAGGGGTCAACCAGCCCTTTTTGATCAAAACTAAACACCACCTTGCCAGCCTGTACCAGGTAAAACCACTCATCATGTTGATCCTATGTAAAATGGTGTCAAGGAGGGTCACCCAACCTGCAGTGAAGTTTCATAGCAGAACCTGATGGGGGATCAAACTGACCTACACTGTAATTCAGAATGATTTCAGCTAAGCTTCTGACTGGGTATCTCTTCTTATAGCAACATGAGGAAGAAGGTAGAAATCTGAGATTTTCTTGAGGCCATTTAAGCCAAATCAGTTGCCTGGGTTATTTTTACTGTAGAGTATCTGTAGGTAAAGATATTTAAAAAATTAAGAGACAATTTGTGTTTCATTTTTCTTGAGTGAGCAAGTAAACAGCAAGAGTGTCTTAAATAGGCATTATGTTAAAGGAAAGTTTTGCTTCACGTGGCTCTAGGAAAACAGAGCAATTAATGAACATTGCAATTAGGAAAAAAAAAAAAAAAAAAAAAAAGATGGAGGAGTGGAGACCAGTGGAACAGTTGTAGGTATTTACACAAGCGTGCCTAGGGATACAAAGAAAGAACTTAAAAGCAGCCACCTTTCACAGTGCGGGGTGCCTAGACCAGTATCTTGTTTCTGAGAGGAGCCAGTAAAAGATCTCAGAGCGAAATAGAAGCATGGGATAAGCATAGTATTGTCTCTCACCTGGTATATATCCGCCTAGCTCCAGCAAGCAGTAGTAGAAGACTTCCTGAAACAAAAGCCCAGTGTTCGGTGACCATCAATGAACCCATCCTCCACTGATTTTCGTGGTCTGTTTTGCACATGTTTGAACCTTTGGCCCATGCCAATTACTGCAGCTCTGAGTTTTATCTACAGTTGGCATATATGTATAATCAAGCTATCTCTGCTTGCAGGTGTACTATATTGTATATGCACATTTCTATTCTTTGCATTATACCTCCGTTACGCACTAGAGCAATGCCATAAATCATGTTGGTTGCACTAACTGTAATTCATAGTTAATAAATGGAGATTGTAGTGATTTCTGTCCTTCAGAAGAGTCAAATTCAACCTTTGTTAGAAGGTATCAGAAACAGAATATCCTAAGTTTAAAATTAATCTGACAGACTCCCTAACAGCTGTGTGCTTTCCTATGCATTCATGGAAATCAAGAGTTTGCTGTGACTTGCTTAGTACTTGTCAGGATGTTCTCTCGTTTTGCCCTACTCAAGCAATATTTGGATTTCACGTAAGAAGTTGGTTGTACTAGCATTCAATTGTACTTGTGCCCTGGGACACTGGAACAAGCTGGGCCATGGGAGCCCCAACCAGGACATGCTGGTGCTCAGAGACTCCAAGCAGAGTCTTCATGACCAGCCCTGTCACAGACTGGAGATTTTGTGATAGTCTTAAATAAAATAAAATACACAGACTTTTTCCTCCCAGTCCTGACTTTTGGGTTACAGCGATCCCCTAGTTTTAAGCCAGTGATGTTCCAGAGACTTCCTAGCATTCAGCCTTTAAAACAAATCTGTGCAACTTAGAATTTTTCAAAAAAGTAGAAAGTGTGGGAAAGCAAGCTCTCTGGAGATCAGAGCTGAAAATACCAGTCTGCAAGCCATCACAAGGATTTTTTTTTCCCTGCAGGGGTTATCTCCCCTCTAGCCTAAGTGATCAGATAACTAATGGCAATTAGACTTAATAAGGCAGTAGAGTGTTCCTAGGTGGAATAGCTGACTCCTAATTGTTGGCAACAGCTTCAGGGATTCTGTCTGCTTGCATTTAACAGGGGCGTCATATGACTTCATGCTCAGTTGTCACTTGTTAACTTGACCTTTCCTTTTCCCTGCTCCATGTGCTTTAAATATGGGATACTAGACGCTGTAGCTGCTTTGATTTAGGTTCTTAAATAGCAACAGGCAAAGAGCAGGGATTTACAGAAGTGGAAATACTCTGGAATGGATACCCGAGTTTTTTTTTTCCTTTGAGTAACTATTAGTTGGATGCAAAGAGGTGCTTGGATACCTACATGCTCAGTCCTGTTTTGGCAGGCCTTCAGTGTGACCAAGTGTTAGGCAAGCAGGCTTCTATCCAGAGCCTGGGAGTGCTCCGTGCCAGCACAGTAAGTGTAAGTCAGGCAATGCAGAGGCCGACAGTCTCACACTCAGCTGTAAGCCAGAGAGAGGAGGGGAAAAGAGCCTCTTGCTGTGCAGGTAAAGCTTTTGTTTGACAAAGATGGGAACCGAGGTCTGCCAGGGAGGCCAGCAGGCCCTAGCAGTGTGCTCTGCGAAGGTGGCTGGGAGCGGGCACTGCCAAGTGGTGCTGAGACAAAAACAAAATCCAAAGCATCTCTGCCGGGGTTTTGCTTGTAACTGATGACAGATATGAGAACAGAAGGGGGAAAGTACCCAATGAACAGTTAGAGGAAGAGGGAAAGCACCCAACAGCATAGGTGCTTAACACATGAAACTACGATGTTTTGATTTGAAATTAACTTTATTCCATATTTTTCTTCAGCTAGCCAAGCGTGATCTTTTCCACAGGCTCGCTCTGCATTATTAACCCAGAAATCTTTCACTATTCATGTTGATGGTATGACAGAAGAGAAATGAAGACAACCCAGTGCTTAGCTCGCTCCCGCTACAGCTCTGGGAGGGATGCAGGGGCGCGGGGTGCACCACAGGAGATCTTGGCCAGGAGGCTGGGTGCATCAGGTGGAAGCCATAGAGCTGTGCACGCGGTCGTGGTCTGCAGCGAGCGTCAGCCCTGGTGAGGGTGACAGGCAGGCAGGGTCTGTCTGGCCCACCTGAGGGTGGGAAGGTGGCAGCCTGGCAACCTGGAGAAAGCGCTGGGACCAGGATTCAGCACTGAGATATGTAGGAGGTNGGGGGGGAAAGCATCCTATTGTATTCCCTTATTTTTCTTGGTCAGAGTACAGGGTTGCAAAAGTCCATCCCGATGTATTTAGGCTAAAGGAGAAGGATATTTAAGTTGGCTAATGAATGGAATTGCTGTCAAAAGTCATTTACGCATTGCCTAGCTTGTTCTGAGTGCTGATGGTTGGATAGTTGTTATGTTGTTGTTGTTTTTCCTCAGTATCTGATTTCTAATAGGGAAGCAACATATATGTACTGAAACATGTCAGTGGTAAATGTGAATTCAAAACTAGCAGAACATACTGCAGAAAATACTGTAATAGCAAATTGATCAAATTTGTGCTCTCACCTTTATGTTAATTTTGAGCACTAAATTAGAAGAAAAACACAGGCAAGATGGTCAAAATGGAAACAGGATCTTGGTTTCTGGCAATCCTCAGTGTTTCAACAGTTATGTATAACAGGGTAACAAAGGAAGAATTCGCTTAGGGCGAATATATGGCTGAGTCCATCTTGGAGCAGTGGAGCTGTGCATCACATCCACGAGGAAAGGCAGCACTGCCATAGCTACATTTTGGAGTTCTGTCACTGCAGAAAGGTGTCAAAGATTAACAGAGGCCAGAGAGGGGCATACCAATGTGTGTTTCTTAGTGGGCAGCAACAGTGTGGAGTCATAGAATCATGGAATGGTTTGGGTTGGAAGGGACCTCAAAGATCATCTAGTTCCAACCCCCTTGCCATGGGCAGGGACACCTCCCACTAGATCAGGTTGCTCGGGGCCCCATCCAGCCTTGTTCTGCTGCCTGCCCAAAAGGTTGGGTTGTGGTATTGATTTTTTTTGTTGTTGTTGTTGTTTTAATCCAGTTGCTCATCTACTGAAAATGCCATAATCAGTGCCCAACAGATGCCCTAACTCCCCTAAGAGTGTCCCCATTGCTGGGTGACAGTCATCTCATTTGCACTGTGTGCTCTGTTGTGTGTTCAGGGACTGAGTAGTTCACTGGAGGGTGTTTCGTTGGGCTGTTCCTCTGCAGCAAAGAGGTGCTTTTGTGAGTTGTAGGAGTTGTGTTAGAGGTTTCTGAACAAGCTATATTGTTGATGTGTTCGGTGTTGGAAAGTATTCTGTGAACTAGATGATGATGGGTAAATATATCGTGTGTTAGGGCAGTAATATGAAGTCATCAGACACAAGATACCCAATTTGTGATAATTTACAGATGCCCTATAAAGCTGTGTTTTTCTTCCCTGGGACTTTTTTTCCTAGCAAACTTTTGTTCCACTTAATTGGGAGCAAACAAGCAAGGAGGACTCAAACTGCTGCAGACTACATTGCCGAAGCATGCAGATGCTCAGTGATGCTGTTATCATCTTGCTTTCACTGAGCAGCTGTTGGGAACTTCCAGTTGACTCCTAGAGAAGTTTTGTTTCTCTTGTCCACTCTGCGTTCAAACCGTAGAAACTGAGAAGTCAACTTGGCATCAGTATTAGGTAAACTGTAAGCCAAATAAGATTTGGCAATCATGATTTAATTCATTTGTTAATAAATTCAATAAAAAGGTAAGCGACCTCACAGTCAGATAAGAGTGTTTACTCTTATCTGTTCCTCTTTTCACAGCAGGACTCAAAAAAAAAAAAAAAATGCAGAACTCTAGGGCTGATCCTAACATTTTCTGTGTTAGCTAGGAAACATAGAAGCATAAGGTCTTTTAACTCTAGAAATCCAGACCAACTCCTCAAACTGAAAAGGTGACTGAAAAGCACAAATTTTAGGCTCAATGTCCTTCTTTTTGTTACAGCAGACAATTTCCAGCCAGGCCTAGGCACCATGTGATATGGCAGATGTGTATCTGTGCCATGTGTTCCTATCTAATCCTTACATGTATTGTTTTTATTCCTCCCAGAATGTTTCAGTGCTAGAAAATCATCACTGGAGATCGACAATAGGCATGCTTCGAGAATCACGGCTCCTCGCTCACCTGCCCAAGGAGGTGACGTAAGTGTCAGCTAGAGGAAACGCATCACTGAAATTATTCCTTGGCCTCAAAGGACCAGACTTGAGAACAGGCTGAACGTCCTACTCCCTTGTGGTGCCAGTATGAAATCACAAAAAGTTACACCACAGAAGCGTTGTCTAACAATTTGCCTCTTCTGCAGCACAAGAATGGCCGGTGTCAGCAGAAACATTGGTTATTCCAACGAGGGTGGGCCTTTCCAGGTCCATTGTTGGCATTTTTCATTTCACACAGCACCAAACAAGATCTAGTGATTAAAAAGCATGCAGTAGAAAAATTGAAGAGCTGGTCAAGTAGCGCAAAAGTTGCTCAGGAATCCCACACGTTGCAGAGGAGTTGTGGTTCAGTCTTCACCATCTCTTTGGGTGAAGTGACAGAACACCAACAACATGAGCACCTAAGCCAATTTGATGCTCACTTCCTACCTGCTGGTTTAACCATGCGTGACCTTGCCGGGAATATAAACAAGTTACCTGGAAGCGGTAAGCTCTGCATCCCTCCAGAAATTCCTCACATCAGACTGACAGCCTCTGTTCAGTCCTGCTTTAATGCTGCAGGATTCAGCAGCCAGCTCTGAGCAGCTGAAGATGCACCATGCTGTTTATTTTTCCCTTTCCTAATGCTTTCTGGAAGCTTTCACAACCACCTATACAAACAAGCATTTTTCTTCCACGTTATCTATTCCTGCTCAAGCCATTTAGGCAGCTGGAGTAGTTGTACCCTGTCAACCCCAGCAGAAAACGACCAAGCAGATCAGATTGGATCCATAAAGAATGAGGAAGCTTGATGGTAGCTATGGTTGATAGCAGCTTGTTTTCAGCTATTACTGATTCCCTGACTGATGGGGCTTATTTTCCTTAATTGCAGACAGGACATCGAACAGCAGTTAGGCTCCCTGATCTTGGCAACAGACATCAACAGACAGAATGAGTTCTTGATTCGTCTGAAGTCTCACCTTGACAATCAGGATTTGAGACTAGAGGATGCACAAGACAGACATTTTATGCTTCAGGTAACTTAAAAATTTGTTTCTGCTATTGTTTTCTTACTCATTTTTCAAGCCATGGTATTTCCTAGTACACATGAGAATAAGGTAGGATAGCGTGTCTGACCAACATCATCACCTTACCTGTCACCGTAATCTCTTTGCTTCTGCCACCTGGCATGTCAGACAAGTGGAAGGTGCCTCTAGTATTTCCTTATGTGAGCTCCTAGAGTTAAAACCTGGGAATGCAGCAGACAGAGGAGACTGTCGTATGCTCAGAAATGGCAATAAGCTACTGATGACTCTATTTCCAGACCACTGCATCTCTTCCCAGACAATGCTTCAATTTTGTTCTCCTTATGGCAAATGTCATTTCGCTGGTGTTATTTTCTAGCAGTGGGCAGGAGAGCCCCCTTCTCTGTGTTCTTCCCAAGACAAACTGACATCAGGTGTCCAAGTGCTGTTCCTGTGACTGATGTTCATAAACTGCCTCTGCAGAGACAGCTGTTGCCATGGCAGCAGGTGTTTCTCTGTTGAATCTTCCCAGCTAATGCAGAAACCATGTTTTATTTAAAAATCAAATAGATTCAAACTGATTCTTCCAGCTAAGCTGCAGTCATTAACAGGCTCTTCAGAATAAGCCTCTACCTATTAAAGCATTATTGTGATTAAAGTAGCCGTATGTACATGCTTCTGTGGAGGACTGACATCAATTTCCCTCTTAAATACATAAAAGATTTGAAGTAATCCTTGTCATTTACAAAACAAACATCTCCACGTTATCACTTTGTTGAGGTTACGGGAAAGGTGACAGCTGCAAGGAAAGTGCTGATCTGTTAATTCTTCCTCCTCCAGAAGCGTGGGAAATGAAGCAATCTGCTCATTTGTCCTCCAAGAAACAGGCTCTTCTGTCAGATTCCTGCACAGCCCATGCAGGGCAGGATGATGGGCTTATCATATGTCTGGACAGATTAGGCAAGAAAGTTGTGCAAACACCAGAGGCACAGGGATTACAGATCTCAGCAACTATGGCAAAAAAAAAAAAAAAAAAAAAAATCATATGTGCTTTTCTTGAGGATAGGTAGAAACTAGGACAGAGGCATGGTGAGATTTCCTTAGCTGCTGGATTGTTTGTGGAAGAAGAAAAAAATCTTCGCTGATGAGGGTAGGTTAAAGAATGTTTGGAACATTCTTTTAAATACACAGTAACATTCAGACTAATCAACTTAATCCAGAGAGAAAAGTGACTTAGACTTCCCTCCTCCAGTTCGCAGGTCTGAATTTACACAGGAAATATTTCTTCTGTTTTCCTCTCAGCGTGCCAGAATGAATTCTGTCCTCTGTCAAGATGACTGACTGCATTCAGTCTATCTACAAAGAAGCGAGGCACGCAACATCCTGTTCCAGGGCAGTAGGACAGACAGACTGTTGCGTGGTTCACTTTTCTGAAGCAGTTCCTTGATTTTAAAACTCTTGTCCTGCTTTGCTCATTCCCCTGCAAAGCACGCAGTAGCACCGGTTAGCTAAGTGAAACCAAGCCAGAGAGGGCGCAGAGGGCCCAGTTCTTAGCGTTGTAAAGGAAAACACGCAGACGTTACAATGAAGTGTAAGTGAAGTGAGATGTGAGGTCACTCACAGACCACAGAGAAGTGGCACCCGAGCAGTCTCACCCCAGCTTGGCTCTCCCTTCCCTCAGCATCACTCACGGACGCTGAGCCAGGCAACCAGCAGAAGCCAGCCTGGAGCTTGTGTTGGCTTGCTCCTAACAAGGAATATCCAAAGGACTTTGCCATCTTGGAATTTGGCCCTCCTCTTGTTCTTGCTACAGTAAGGGGGAGGGGTGACTGAAGGGTTTCTTTGCAGCCTAAGTGCTCTTTCCTTAGGTGTATTTGGGTGAGGCTCAGTACCCAAAAAGTGATCTTAACCCTTCCTGCTGGTGAGACCTGGGAGTTTCATGACTGCAGATTGGCTGCCGAAGCACTGCTGGACAGTTTCTCATCTCACCACTGCTTTTCTCCCTCTCTTTCAGATTGCGCTCAAGTGCGCTGACATCTGCAACCCCTGTCGGCTGTGGGACCTGAGCAAGCAGTGGAGCGAGCGGGTGTGCGAGGAGTTCTACCGGCAAGGTCAGTCCCAGCCCCGCTGCTCACAGGAAGCCGCTACTGAGGGGCAGCCTGCAGCCCACCCCGGGCCTCAATGTCCTCTCGCAGCGTCAGGAGGGAGGCAAGGCTACGCCTCGGCTCTGGGGTTTCACTGAGGAGCCCCAGCGAGGCTTCATGCTGGGACTCCTCCGAGCTGAAACCACGCCAGGGTTACGCTGCACCCACTGGCTGCTGTGTCTTATCTCACTTCTCAGACTCACTGCGACTCCTACAGGAGTCTCACCCCCTGTGCTTCTCCAACCTTACATGCTCTTCTGCTTACAAATGCAGAGTTCCAAAGCAGTTCCCAGCATGCCAAGCCCCCCTAACACAGTTTAAAGGCCCAAAGTAGGCAAGCCAATGCTCTGCTAGAACCTATTGCAAACGCTCTCAGACCCCTGCGGAGAGCTCAGTCATGCAGGGCTTTTTTTAAACACAGTAATTGCACCATTTGGCTCTATCTGCAAAAGCAAGGTCATGCTGTGCTACAACACAGACAGGGTGCAGCAGAGTTTAATCACTGCTAAATCCTTTGTTCGTAGCATCCTGAGAGCCTGAGGCAAGTGGTGCAAATACTGGAAGAGCAGCATTGAAGTACTCAATTCATTTAAAATTCTGCAGTACAGAATTAAGCCACATCTGGGCTGGTACCTGGTACAGTTAGTCCATAGCATTAACAGACAAGGACAAATAGGTCAGCAAGTTAATTTTTAGCCAGTGTCAGTTTAAGCTGGTGAAATGTCTTTGACTTTGATGCTTTTGAAGCAACTTGCAAGATGCAGATTTGTGCAGCCAGATGTACAGCCAAGGCATAGTCAATACCCAACACATGAGGGCAGGGCCCCAGTTGTCCCATACCGTACAATTTAGGGTATTGAGGGACCATGCTGACAAAGATAGCAGTCTCAGCTCTTACAAACTTGAGCTTTTTCCTCAAGATGCATGAGCAAAATTTCTAAAGAATATCTCTGAAAGGGGACACTTGAGCATGCAAGAGCAGTTAGAGCTGTACAGGGGAAAAAAGAGCAGTTATATAGGAGGGTGTACAGAAACCATGGTTTGACTGTCACTGGTGGCTCTGTAATCTTCGTAAGTGTTACCAAAAAATAAATACTTGATATCATGTATTTGGATACCATTATTACTTAAAAATATATTATTGCAGACGCCTCACCTCCTTAAACACAATGCTGGGGCTTGAAGTTATTTTTTGTCACTAATGTTAGCATTTGAAAACCGTAGCTCTTATGGTCTGATTTTTAACCATAGGTGAGGCAGATAATACCAAAATGAGTGCATTGCTTAATCCTCCTTTGTAATGCATACAAAAGTTTGAACTTCCTTTGCACAAAACATTTCTAGTGATACTTTAATAGACTCAGATCCTGATCTTCCAATTATCTGGTGCAACTATGCTTATCAGTAAATAAAATATACAGATCAGGTACATTTAATGGAGCACCTGGTCCCTGCAGGAGTTCCTAACACAAACTCTTCACAGAAAAATAGCTTAACCTTATCTCAAGAAATGAGGGCTTCTCCATGGAGTGAAAACTTTTAATTGGTCTTAAAAGTGGGTCATTTGAATCAACATATCAAAAATCAATTAGGAACGCAGGGAAAATAATGCAACTTGATTTGTTTATATAAAATTGGAATTAGCAAGAAACAAGTTTCAAGAAAACCATGTTCAACTCAGAATACTTACAGGGGGATGTCACTGGAGTCTTGAAGGTTTCCCATAGTGGGTAGACAGGAAGAAGAGGACAGACAAACTGCACATTTGGAAACATGACAAGCCTATTGTGTCTCAGTGTTGATGAACTGTTCCTTTTGATTGTTTGTGAAGCTCAAACTGTTTCCCTGGTATTTCCTAAATGTCTAGCTAAAGCTGAAACTATTCCCCTAACATTTAAAGGGCAGTTGTACACTGGAGAGGGGAGAAAGGCAAGGCTTAAAAATGCATATGGTGTGTACAGGGCTACAGAGAACAAGTGGCACTAAAGCATTTCAGTCTTTAAAACAGTTAGGTAGCGGGGGAAAAAAAAAAAGTGCTTTTAAATGAAACCAGTGGACTTGAAGTAAAATGTTTCTTTTTGGGTTGAATACAATGTTTTGTATGAGCTGGCAGGTCAGTCTTATTTCTGGGGATGTTTCTTCTGAACAGCACTCACAACATCCTTATTCGTAAAATAAAATGGACAAGCAGTACAGCTTAGCTTCCCATCCCTCCCGTACTGTGGGTAGGAAGGGGTCTGTGCCTCATGCAGTACACCAAGATGTGTACCCTGGTAGTGTCTCTGAGAGTTACCCTCTCCACTTCCCTCTACTGTTGCAAAGGATGAATGTTCCACTTGCACACAGTGCTTGTTTAAAAAATAATAACAATTCACAGCGATCTTTTAATGGGCTAATGCTTGCTGGGGGAAATCAAGTCTCCTGGCAGGACGGGTAGTTGCTGTCTGCATGCAACAGCAGCTTCAGCTGGAGCAATCAAGGCTCCCAGAGTTGCTTTGCTGCTGAATTCTTGTATCCACCAGACCTGTGGTCCTCTCTGGCCACTTCAGCATCTGTATGATCGCTGCTGTTGACTGTCTTCAGCCATGTGAGAAACGTCCTAACCGTCTTGGCTGTGTACAGAAGTGTCCTGCATGATCCTTTCTGCACCTGCAGGAGCCGTCTCTGCTGGCTGCTTATAAGCATCTTCTCGATGCCGAATTTGGTTAATTTTGCTGCAGGAGTGATCTGAGGTGGCATCTAGGGCAAGCAGATCCCCCACCCAGGCTGTTCTTCAGCAATCTGAAGCAGACTGCAGGGGTAGCTGCTGCAGCCGCTGCCCACTGCAGAAGTCTTTGGGGCAGTCCCAGGTTCACACCCAGAGACATCCTGCTCCAGCTGGTCCCATACTGTGCTGTGAAGGCAGCTAGGAGGTGTCAACCACATTGCTTCAAGTCCAGCTGCTGGCTCAAGTCCTCCTGCACAGGAGACTCTCTGGGGACTTCCTGGATCACTCAGTGATGGAAATTCAGTGTAGGCATAGCACTGATACCCACCTATGTAAGACACAGTTGTAAGATAAACTTGAATTTTATCCTTATTTCATGTTTATAACTTCAATTCCATGGCTCTTGACACATGAACATATGTTGCTCTGGCCTATATTAGTTTACTAGTGCAGACACAGCTGGGGACTGCCAGGCTCCATCATGCTGGCCTTTAACAGCAATTTTCACAAGCACCCTGTTGTCAACTCACACTGCAGTTTTCTAGTAGGATGTGAGAGAAGCTATTTTAAAGATGAAGGTCCCCAGAACACTTAAAAATGTTCATATTTTGTGTCCATTCAAAAGCTTTAAGATGTTTTTCTTCATATGCCTAATTAGTTTCTCTGACACCTTAAAAAAAAAAAAAAAAAAGACCAAAAAATTAAAATATTTAGACATGGTTTTCATTGGTGCAAGATTCCAACTGCTCAAATCTGTACAGTTATAGTCACTGTATGTTATAGTCACTGTATAAGTCTGACATAGGTATGGACAAGAGACATAAGAATGGCAGCAAATTATTTTCCTTTTATTTTGTAGGTGACCTGGAACAAAAATTTGAACTGGAAATAAGCCCCCTTTGTAATCAGCAGAAGGATACAATACCAAGCATACAGATTGGTAAGTATTAGCTTCATTCTGTCCCCACCATGTTTATCTCAGCATGGCTCAAGATCAAACAGAAACTGAAACGTGATATGTGAGAAAATCCATCTGCAATGTAAACCCAGTGAATCAGCAGCTAAGGTCAACTTGGTGAATCCTGAGCACCTGATCTAGGATTGACTTCTAGCTGTCTTCATGAGTCGACACATGACATTGCCTCGAGCGTCAGCAGCCAGTTGCAAGCTTATTTCAGTGGAATAGTTTGCCTATTTGGAATGATGAAGGAAAAGCATCTCCACAACTGCTGAGTGCACAGCGAAAGCTTCCATTTTGAAGTAGTGACACCATTATGTTTCCATCCAATTTCCCTCAGATCCTGCGTAAACACCCCGTAATATAATGCTCCTGCAGAATGTGAAAAGATTCATTAAGACCCTTCAGGCCCTAGTAGTTCTCTAAAGATCTAGGGGCAGGACAGCAGTTTCTCCATCTTCCCTTCCTTCTTCAGCTCTTGAGCTGCGCTGCACGCAGCCTGACTCACCGCCTGTAGAGCACTGAGCAGTCTTCTCCCTTCCTCTCTGCTGCACACTGGCATCCCCACAGCCTCCCCCTTGCTGGACAGTAGATTGATCTCAGCAGGCAGCATGACTCCAGGGCAGTGTTTGCAGAAGACTCTCAGCGGCCCAATGTTTAGATTGCAGTTAGTGCTTCCATAAATTCATCCTCAGTTTCACACCATATGCGTACGATGCTAAGTGGACAGCTGTGTAACCATAAAATACTGCGTGGCTCACAACAAAAGGATTGCTGCTAATGTGTTTATCTTTTTTTTTTTTTCCTCTGCCAGAAAAACCATGAGACAGAAACAATGATTTAAAAGAAATTGTCTGATAATAATTAATAATGGTGGATTTCTTTCTCATGTGATTGCTTGGGCAAAGCTGATTCACTTTGCTGGAGAGATCAGGTTCAGCTTAACTGATGTAAAAATTTTCCTGTAGCTACATGCACACACAACAAAACTGAAACAGAATTCATCCACAAAAATAATGCATTTAGGAGCAGCAACGGCAACATCTACATCAAAGTTAGCCCTAGCTCACAGTTCAGAGCTACCTCAGGTCACAGCTACCTGCCCTGAGCTTTTCCCATCCCAGCAGCACTGCATATTGCCATTCATGGTGGCAACGCAGCTGACAGTCCTGGCAGGGATATCTGTGAAGAACCCAAGAGACCTCAGATGCAGGCCATAGGGTTGGCTGCAAGCCCCAGACAGCAGTTTTATTTTGTGTCAGGCCTGTCCAGACATTTCACACTTAAAAACCCAACAGTATTGTTTCAGCAACCTGCAGACACTTGAGATATGATATGCAGATAAACCTGCTACAATTTGTCTGTCCCCATACAACAAGGAAACAACATTTCAAAGCCAGTTCTAGGACATGGCTCTTTTTTTCTGAGCTCCTTTTTGCTGGAATCAATCTGTAGTTTAATCTTTAAAGCATTATTTTCATTTGTTTTTTTTTCTATCAAAGAGATTTTGTAACAACTCACTTAAATACAAGCTTCCCCTGCATGCAATAGCTGTTCTAGGCTGAACTGATCCAAAAGCCAACCCAGTGTTAAAGCCACTCCCCAGTGGGTGAGAACAGACAAATATTTCTGACGCAGGGAGGCTGTTGCATAGTCTTCCCATGTGATATTAAAGGCCAGCACACAATTTTCAGCTGCTGTCCTTGTCTGCACTCTGCTGTACAAAGGGTGCCTATGACATACAGTACAATATATAGAAGCCCTCAGGTTAATTCAGGCCCAGAAAGCTCTGGCATAGGAAGCAGAATACCCACAGCAGTACTTAACTGCTTTTGCAGCGATGACCTCAAGTACATTAGGGGCCCACACACCACTAAGCCCATGCTCAGCTCTTGTGCACAGCTGTGGCTAGGAAACCTGTTACCCAGTGTCTAGAACAACTAAATAAAACTGATACTAAAACCCAGTGTCCACATTCTTCTTTTCACCAAGCTAGTGACCAGTAAGAGCTGCAGGTAACACAAGTCACAGTGCACATTCTAAACAGAAGTGTTCAAAACAGAAAACTATCCAAACCAACCATTCAAGGCAGAAGGTTACTTGATGGTCTGAAATCTCCTCAGAGTACAGTGCTCTCTCTTTGATTTAACTTCCACATACAGCTAGAGCCCTGTCTTTGGCATGCGCGCTGGTCAAAAGTTGCCTTTTTCAAGAGGAGCTGATGGCTACTGGAGGGCTTGCTGTCATTTCTCTTCAAGGTTTTTGCAGCTCGTAGCGCTGTATTCTGCTGAGGCACTCTATGGGGAAATGCACTCAGGGAATGAATTCGTTCCTCACCTGCTGTACTTTCTTTCCCCAGGGTTCATGACGTACATTGTAGAGCCTCTCTTTGAGAGATGGGCCCAGTTTACGGGAGATACCCCCTTATCTGAAAATATGCTAAACCATCTCAGGAGGAACAAGGCCAAGTGGAGGAGTTTGCTCCATAAGCAACACAGCAGTAGTAGGAGCAATGACCACTCAGGTCAAGTGACTGGCAGCCAGGAACAGACTTTAAATGAAGACGAGACTCCTTAGTGGCAGCTTTGCACTTTTCCTTATAGCACTGCGATCTCCGTCTTGATCACAGCAGCAAAATCCCGAGGAGCAAGGAGCCTGTTGTCAAGACCATGGAAAGGGAAGAAACAGCAAAGCAGAAGCTCTAAGGGTCCTCATGAACAAACCCACGTTTCTGCTGGGTTCCCTTCTGGATCTCCTTCATCTTCCCCTCCCCTCTCTTCGTTCCGCGCATGCCTGGTGCCATTCGTCACTTCTGATCATGAACTGCCCAAATGCAGAGTCCCAGCCAGCAGAGCTGAAACCGAGCCAGCGACTGCTGCCACGGAGCAGGGAGGATTACTGAGAGAACAGGGGAGACAGAGGCACTCTTGGTTACGTGTTCATTTACCATGAGTCATACTGTGACATACGTATACAGGCCCAGAGCGCCATACGCTTTCCAGTCTGGCAGCTGGGCTGCACGTGAAACCACCAGCATCTTCAGAACCCAGAGGACACTGGCTGAGTGAGACGGCGCTCGCAAGGGGCAGAGAGAATCTGGTTATTTTAGTAATTAAAATAAAAACCTTTTTAACTTTTGTATTCTGTGCACTAAACAGATCTATAAACCTTGGACTGAAGTTACTCTCCATGTACACAACTCCAGTGTAACAAGGCTCATTTTGGTAATCATTTTTATGCCACTTTGGATAAAAGACAGGCATCTTCTCATTGCAAGGAACAGTATTCCCTCGCAAATGAAAGGGAAGGTGTTGTACAGCCTAAACCTTTGAAACACGAACAGATCTATCTTTTGAGTACTGTTTCAAGTAACATGTTTATATTCATGTGTGTACATTTTCTGTAAATACAAAGCGCTACTGATTCCCATGCCAAAATACTGGAGTACTGTGGGATTGCTACCTGTAAAAACATTGGCACTGTGAACAGAATACTGTTAGTTTTAATACAAGAGAAACCATTTGTAAATACGGTATAGAGTTTATTAATATACACCATTGTTTGTGGATAAAAGCCTTAACTTTTAGCATCCTTCATCTTCTGATAGCTGCCAAAATCATGTGGCCAAAAGATACGGTTCTGTACTGCCTTTCCACTATCAAAGGTGTATCAAAGGTCATTAAGGAAAGAAGTCTGGCAGGATAACTTCTTGAAAACTTCAAACACATTCCATATGGGTCCATGCTGTTAATCTATGGCACCTTGCACATTCAGTATAGGCATATGCTTCACAGAGCCTGAATTTGAGTTCAACAAACAAACAAACAAACAAGCAAAGCGAAAACCCACAGCAACACCACGTTTGACCATTCAACCAGATTAACATTTATTCAAGAGTGTGAATTTTTATGAGATAGCATAGTGATCTAAAAAGCACGACATCCTAATAATCCCGGAGTCCAACTGTTTTCTCGAGTGATGTTGTAGTGTAGCTGATTTTTTTTTTCTAGTTTTGTTGTTTAATGAAAAATACAAACAAAACAAAAAAACACCTTCAACTGACTGCTAGATCTGTCTCACTCACTGAAGGAAAAAAATGCTTTATAGTCTGCCTGTTAAGGAAAATCCTCTTAACAGTCATAGTAATTGAGGAATTCTATGAACTCTGTGTTCCCATTTTTCTGAACAATACACAGCCTTATCTATGTCATAAACAACCTCAGTTCAGATACTCTATACGAAGCTTTCCTTAAGCTTCCATCATTTCAGTGGGACTGCATTCTCGGACACTACTGCACTGCACCCAAGTGATTGCCCTCTCTCCCCTGCCCCCAGAGAAACTAATTGTGTTCAGGCAAGGTGCAGTACTGTTGTAAACCCTCAGGACATCAAGTCGGCATAGCTGTTTTCCAAAAGAACTAGCAGATACAGCTGTATAATCGTCTTTGGACAGAAGTTCTTTGGACAGGCCAACAAAGTGCTATTTAAGTTGGTGTTGGAGAAAGATGATGATGCTTACTTGTAGAAGTGCAAGGTAGATGCAGTAGAATTTTTTTCAATTACAGGGAACATTGACTTTGTTAGACAAAGTTTTCATGGTCATAAGGTGACTAATATGTTTAAAGGAAAATAAAAAGCGTAAGCTTTAGCAAAGGATGTTTTACTCTACTAATTCACTGGACGTGTATCTTCAGATAAAGGGACTGAAATCCGGTGAAATAGGAAGGTGGAAATCTAACTATGAGAACACAAAGCATCTTGAGAGAGAGATTTTTCTTCTCTACCATTTTGTAAGCAATAAATGGTAGAAGTCTCTTCCTCCCTCTAAACAGGACTCACATATTAGAAGCACCATAACAGCCAGAGAGAGGGAGTTGTAGTAGAATAAAATTATTTCTGACAATGGGACATAAATGCCTTTTTAACCACCTGATGGTGGGGGTGGGAGTATCACCGCTTTACAGCTTTTTAGACAGGTGTTTCCTTCTGACAGATGTAGGATAATTATTAGGACGTTATACAAGCTATATCATGTGCTGCCTGCAAGCACTTAAGTACATATAAGGGAATATAATTTCCCTTGTTTTATCTTTTTACTAAGAAATTGAAGCCATTTTCCATCTAGTTCAAAGAATTTTTTAAATGTTCTGAGGTTTCGTTAAATAAACTTGGCGTCTAGCAGCACAAAAAGCTTTTGACAGATACACTGTTGTGCAGCTGAGGAGCTTCCAGCTCCAAATAGGTCCAGCAGGATAGCTTAGCATACATCAAGTTCTGTTACGGCTACAGTACAACCAAGACCTTTTCTGTAATGAGAGCCTATGGGGCCTATTACCAGACTGCTCTTAACAAGTTAAAGCTTCGTAATAAACTTTGAAAAGCTGCTCTGAAAATGAACAGGGTTTTGTTTGTTTGTTTGTTTTTGTTGTTTGGGGGTGGGGTTGGGTGCGCTGAAGGCAGTTGCTAGGTTTCAATCACCTTATCTAATGAAACAGTGCTAGAAGTAGGTTCAGGGTGGCTCCAGAAATGCTTCTGTAGTTGTAAAGCCAAACCCACTACGTGAGTTGGTCTGGACCAGTTTGCCTCAGGTGCTCTAGACAGAAGTGAGCTGAAAGATTAGGCTGAGGCAGCAGATGCCTGGCAGCCAGATCCACTGGGGTCTGTAATGCAAAATGCCACCATTTGGTTCCCACAGAAGAAGCCAAACCCTACCTGATCTGGTGAGCTAGTGGCTGGCAGCCCTGCCCACGGCAGGGGGGTTGGAACCAGATGATCTCTGAGGTTGCTTCCAACCCAAGCCGTTCTATGATTCTGTGATACACTGAGCACTGGTGCTGTTGAACTGGCTGTATGCTGCTGCGATAAATGCTTGGTAGTTCCTAGTTTAGAGAACATTGCTGTGCTGGGATTTCTCCCCAGATGCTAACAGGATGCTAGATGGATAGAATGGAAGAATGTATATGCAGATATACAAAGAATACGGATTTTTGCCCTGGCAGCCCTACTAGCCACTTTACAGAAAGACCTGATTTTTTCTCCTTACTGGGCCAGCGCAGCTAAAGACCCTGCAGTTTTAAAGCTGAGTGAGGTTTTTTTACATATGTAATGAAGGAAGCAGAACTTAACACACTGTATGCCACACAAATACAATTCATGTGATTAAAACCAGTTTCTTCGAATGAAGATTTCATCAAACTCTGTATAAATAATATTAAAAAAAAAAAAAGTGGTAATAAGTGACATTTTAGGCTGGTTATAATAATATGTATATATGCACTTTCATTAAGTAAAGATTCAACCTGCCTTTGGGTTTCTCAGTGTCAACATTCTGGCCACCAACCAAAATGGGAAAACAAGGACTATCAAAAATATGTGCTTTTGAAAAACTGAAACAGAGAGATGAGTAGCTGACATTACGTAGCACCTATGAGGGATCTGCCTAAGCCAGTCTAGAACACAGGTCTATTTTTTTGTGTGTGAACTATTGGTTTTCATACAGAAAGTCAAAGTCTCCCAGATTGATCAATGAGAAGGCTGCTACCACAGTAAATGGAATAATCTCACTTTCAAACTGCACAGCTGTCTCATCAGCTTTTCTCAACTCTGGTTGAACTTTTCTAATAGAAGTTTCCAACAAAACAGAGGCAGAATGCATATGAGCCCTTCCAAATGGACTCTCCTTGGAAAGGAGAAACACTCTTAGTACTTACAGTTTTATTATCAGGTATCAGGATACCAGACATAATCGATAGCCTTATATCCTAATTCACTCAGCTGAGCTGTCCATAAAATTCTTGCACACTCCACTTGACACCACCACTCCCAGCATTGGTCACAGACTCAATACTTAAATTTGAACTAAGATCCTGCAAATCCAAAAAAAAAAAAAAAAGAAAAAAAAAAAGCCATGTAAAAACCCAAACAAAATACAAAATATTAAAAAAAAAAAAAACACAAGGCAAGCTTCATGCCATGAATATATGTATTCAAATTACTTTGACTGGTGCAAACTATTATTCTATTTGTTTCTATAGTCCATCCAATATTTTAGGTACATCAACTTCAAGTGCAGAGCATAAGTTTGACTTGGATGTAAAATATATTCTGCTTATCTTTGAATTCAAGATTGTATATGTCATGTTTATTGTAAAGCATTTTATATATACATATTCACATATCTTGTACAACTCTACAGGCCAAACACTGGTCCCACCAACTTCACTGGGACCAAGAATCAGCCCCCATATGTGCGTATATATGCCGTATGCATCATCCTGAAAGGAAGCACTAGATTGTGTGAAAATGCTGTGACTGCTATGCAGTGATGCCAAGAGACTTAACTGTATCTTTTTTAACATACTGCTGTAAGTATTCATCGTGTCAAAGAATGACAACTAATAAATAAATAATAAAAATAAAAAACAAGTGTCCGTAGTTCTTTGGTAGAGAGAGGTTAGAGGCCACGCCTGGCGCACTCTGTCTAGGTCTGAGCCCCTCATTACACAAGAGACATGGACATACTGGAAAGAGCCCAGTGGAGGGCTGTGAAGATGTTGAAGGGACTGGAGCATCTCTTTAAGGAGAGCCTGAGAGAGCTGAGACTGTACAGCCTGGAGAAGAGGGGGCTCAGGGCGAATCTGACCAATGTGTATCAATACCTGAAGAAAGGGGGCAAAAAGGATGGAGCCAGGCTCTTTTAAGTAGTGCCCAGTGAAAAGACAAGAGGCAATGGACACAAACTGGAACAGAGGAGGTTCCCATCTGAACATCAAGAAGCACTACTGTGTTGTGCAGGTGCCGGAGCGCTGGCACAGGCTGCCCAGGGGCTGTGGAGTCTTCTCCTGAGACCTTCAGAAGCTGCCTGGACATGGGCCTGGGCACCCTGCTCTGGGTGTCCTTGCTGGAGCCGGGGCTGGAGCAGGTGGACCCAAAGGGCCCTGCCAACCTCAGCCATGATTCTTTGATTCAGTTCCTGTATCTAGTTCCTCTTAATATTATTGGTCAGTTTTTAGCCTCATGGCTTCATTTCCCAATTGTGCACCATGTTATGTATGATACAATCAACATGACAGAGGTTAGGGAAGTTCAACTGAAAAAATCGGAAGTAGTGATGTTCTCCACTGGTAAATGTCACTGCAGATGAATTTTTGCCACTGCAGGGACTCTTGTTGATTTTGATACATTTCTAAAGCTATTTGTACCCCAGAGACTTCAGTTACAATGCTCACACAGTTTGTGCAGAGCATACACTACAACATTATCGAATACAGGAGATGGGATTATCTTTGGTTTCACTGTTATTTAGCCAGTATTTTAAATTCACTTTCTCAAAAAAAAAAAAAAGAAAGAATCATAAGAAATAAGAAAAAGTGTTTCCATATGTTCTCTGAATGCAAGCTGGATTGCAGAATGGATTCTAAGAGGAAAACCTAAGAGGAAACCCCTTGGATGGAGCTGTGATGGTTTGTCCAAAAGTTTTACATTGTCAGCATTAGAAAACCACCCACAACATCCCACAATGGATTTTAGCAGTCTTATTTTCAATAACAGCTAAGTCAGTACATCTTTCTGCTCTGCATAGGCACTGTCTGTACTGGTTCAGTAGAAATAATGTAGACGGGCATGTTGAAAGGAATCATTGAACTTAACAGTAAAAGAAAAAATAATGATACGTTTTTGTGTGTGGCTATTTTTTTTTTTTTTTTTTTGGCCTGGCCAAAAGGCTAACAGTGGATTAAAGCTCAGATGTACAATCGGAGGGAAATATAACTATTCATTAATAAACACTCTAATATGCATGTGACAAACAATTATTTAGGTGACAGACGCTCTTTCTCCCTAAAGGTCAGAAAGGAAGCGTCCCTCCAATGTCAAACGCAGTCCAACCCTCTCTAAACTAGCATAGGTGTGGTTACAAAATACGCTCGTTTTAGCAGCAAGGCAGGCTCCTGGTGTTCCTACTCCTACAACACCTCTTGACCTTCAGCAATCTCATGTGCAGTACAGCCTCAGTTATTTAGGAACAGACAGAAAATGAGCCACAGCATAGAGAGAAAAGGGCTCAAATTGGCTCTGCCAATTAAAAAACCACTGAATCACTTTACTATACCCTGGGCTAGTTTGGGGCTCAGGAGGAGTTTCACTAAACATCATGCAACAGCTCCATCCCTGACAACTAAGTTTTGCTACCAGCAGTACCTCTAACTAAAAGCTGCCTTCAGTGTCTAGACAGTGCCATGTGGACCTAAACCCACAAGGAAGTGAGTATTACAACAGCAGATGAATTTCATGCCCGATGGTTTCATGAGAATACAATTTTCTCTAAAGTGACCAATGCTAACAAGGCTTTAAATATATTGTACTACATTAGGAAGTGGACCTGGGTGCCATAAGAAGTTGCGATTATAATGGAGTATTAGAATTCATATGAGCAGGGCTAAAGAAAAGTTACACTTATCTCCAATTACACTGCCCAGAGATAAATTCTGTGCTACCATTTTCATGCCAAACAGTCTCTCCAGGAAGAATAACAGTGGGACCGAAAAAAGAGTGGCAAAAAACTAATTAAATCATGAAAAATCTCTAGAAAGGAGAGAGGGAGGGAAAAAAAAAAAAAAAAAAAACACAATAGAAGAAAGACTAGCTTCATTAGTACTGTCTATTAAAAAAGGGGGGAAAAAAAAGAACAATTGAACAGACACATTGAAAGCTTCTGTTTTCCCAAATCTAAACAAAAAAGCAAGGGAAGACAAAGTAAAACAATGCATGTGGAAGTTGCTGCTACAAGGAAACATTTAAATTTGGCCATGTGGTTAAAGGTTAAAGAGGGCTGAACATTTACATAAACGAGAAGAAAATCCATGAATAAACACAAGTATTACCAAAACCATAACTCTGGAGAAAATGTACTTTAAGATTTAAATCAATCTTTAGTTTAGAACAAAGCTTTCACCACCTACTCATGCAGGTCAGCAGCTGTTACATTCCAAATCCAAAGCTTTTATTTGTATAGGCATGAGATTCCTACAAGCACGCATAAGCATGTGCATGAAGAAAATATAGCTACAAATAACAAACAATCCTAGAGCTGTATCTATACATGTATTTGATGCCTAGCCTCATTCTTGTAACAGGACCTACCAACACCTGGAGGCAAACTCAGGGCTAGTCACGTCAGGTAATCAAAATCCAAAGAAAACAGGAAGTACTATAACATACGGTATACTCAGAGTCAGATTCCACAAGAAAGAGAAATTTTTTGCATCTTTCATGCTTTACATTGGATAAACATATTTCAATGCAATTATTAGAGAAAAAAATGATCTGTGATCATCATCTGAGAGATCAAAAGAGAAGTAGTATTACTTTGTTTAAAATGTGTTGATCTCTGGGACAAGTCAATCACGATGTTTGATGGGTATTTCAGCTACTTAGATAAGTATATATACTTACACATAGCTTGTACAATGTAAAAATAGACATTGTATGCCTTAGGTGCACAAAGGTGTGTGCAAAATTTTTAACACAGCAAACACACTTCCTATACTTACCTTCATTGTGTCTACAAAAACTATACAAGGACTAAAGGGAAGAAACTGGGATAAGGAGCTGTGCAGTCTTCCTTCTGCACTTGGCTGTCACAGTTCCTCTGTGCTCACTCTATCACTAATTTAGTCTGGAACTGCCTAAATCTTACTATGAAGTCCCCATTATTTTACCTTCTTAGACCTCTTGCCCCTCATGCACACCTGATCACAGTCAGCTTCTCAACGACACCAACTAGCCACAAGCAAGACCAAAAAAAAAAAAAAAAAGTACTTTCAGAAAGCACAGAATTTGTTATGCTCCAAATTATATGTTATGTTATTTTAAAAAGCTGAGTGACTTTCCCACACACACTCCTAAAGAGAGAGGGAATTCTTCCTTCTCTGAGATGCTCCAAACTGGGCTGGAAGAAGGAAAGGTCAGGGTATTTCATGGAAGAAGGCCAGATCAAGAAGCTCACAGCTCAGACAGGCAACACAGTTAGTAATAAAATTCTTGTGAGGCTTTGCTGCTACGTGGACATGGGAGGGGTCTAGGAGACTTCACTACAACTCAAAGATACTGAGTTAAGTGGAATCAAGGACTTACATGCAAGGGCACAACAGGAAGAAGAGACGCTTCCAACCCCTTATTTTCTGTCTTCCTTGGTCATTTCCGAGTTCTCCCTAGTTAAAACCATTATGGTTTTATTCTAATAAAACCTGGCTTTCTGATCTCAAGAGAAAAACTCTCTTAAGATGCAGGTCAGCTTAAATTCCTGTCACGCTTTTTATTAAGCACCTTTCACAACAGTGTTAAATCTAATTTTTTAAGAAGAGATTATTGCGTACATTTCAGTTTCTCAGTTTTAAGGGTTCATAGTTAAAAATATTACCCAGCAGCATTTGCTTAGGAAGGAGTACAGGAAGTGAGTCTGAACTTCAACTTTCTTTGCAAAATCCCGTCTCTGCCCAAGACCTCAATGTATCACAACGTACCCTTGCATTACCAATAGCCTTTGTTTTCTTTCTGAGCAGTTCCACTGCATTGGCCTACACGTTTGCAGAACCTGGGCTTTCAAATACAGCATGCTTACAAAATAATCTGGCATTTGCTGCCACTATAGCTTAATAGTCACATTGTACATGACATGCTAGCTAAAGATGGGATTTATTTATTTGCACTTTGGTAACACTTCAGAGCACTCTAGTTCTAGACCAGAACCCCACAAGGGACACAAACAATACTGCTCCTAACACAAGTCTCCACAAAATATGTAATTTAATAACATATTCATGTCACTTCACAACTCAAGGAGAAAATCACCACAGATCCTGTGATCAAGAGAACAAGAAGAGAGAACAGGAAAGGAGGGAAGCTACTTTAATGATAAAGCAGTTAATCTTCTTGAGTTTTGTGGACTGACCTGCTACAAGAAGTACCTTTAAAGAAATGTCCTTGTTACTGTATTTTCTGAGGGGGGGAAAGTTTGCTACTTCATCAGTCCACATGCAGTTCTTTCTTCCTGATACCTCAGTATCATGAATTTAAAGGGAGAACTTACATCATCATTCTGGAGTTACTTGGCAGCTTAGAGTTTTGCCTGTGGGTGTTATATTGCTCTCAGGGACATCTTATATAATAATGCAGATGTCATTTTTCAGCTGGCACAGCACATCTACAAACTTAAATCTTACTGGGATCCGTCAGAGTATGGATTCTTCTTAAAGATCTGAAAATCAGCAGAGTTGTACCTTCAGAAGCAGCACAGGCTCCTCCCTCTAAAGATGACAGCACTTTGTAAAAGACAAGTAGCTTTTGTAAAAGCTGGACTGTAAGGCAACCTATGGTAAACCCACTAGAAAATAAACATGCTTTCAAACCACTCTGCAGAAAGTAACGTGAGTCTTAATTAAATGGAAAAAAAAAGTAAGGCAACATTGTCAGAAGTGACCCAAACAAGAAAAATCTCTTAGGAAGTTCACCTATCTGAGGCCCCAGCTTTTAACCGTAGTAAGTCTTGATCACCAAGAAGTCATAGGGTTTTTTTAATTTTGGCTTGGTTTTGGCAGGGCGTGTTATTTATCTTTTACTCTGTAGTGGGATCACTGTAGAACTAGTTTGGAGTTTTACTGCACAGAACGAACGACAAGAAGTCACCACTTCCCATTGTGGATGCCATGCTTGTTACTGAAATGAACTCCCAAATTATCCTAATTTCACTCACTGCTACTGGCTAGTATTATGTTTCTCTCTGTCAGAAAAAGAGACTTTTACTACCTTTTTATTTCTCTTCATGCATGCACAGCCATATCAGGTCATGCCAANCTTCCCACCTGCCTGAACTAGCATGTACTCTGTTTCTGAAGACCTGACTTACCATGGTACTGTAATTATGGCTTTTTGCCATCATTCCCATCTTCATTATTTATCACAATGTAATTTCTTTTTTAGTTAGCCACAAAGTTTATCACTTATTTCATGACTAAAAATTAACCTAGAACAACTCCCCATAACCCTAGTAGAAACACTTCCTTTCAGTGATTATTATTATCTGACACTTAATCAGTTCTACACCCATTTAACATGTATACTACGGATAATACAAATGTTATATTTGAATTAACAATACACTATTATATTACAGCTATTTTTGTCAAAGATTATGTAAAATATCCATTTTCTAACAAAGCCACATGAGATGATTCCAGTTACCTAAGTATTTCCAAGGCTGTAATAGGATCCCATTATACGTACTCAATCTCTTTGCCTAGAAGTGACACATATTGATTGACCTATAGTTACCTGGTTTGCCTCACTTTTGTTGGAAAGAAAATTTAGTTTATTCAAACTAAGTTTATTCAAACTGAGCATACAAGGCCAGAGGCCTTCTTCAGCCAACTTCTTTAGAAATTGCAGATTCAAACTCCTTAATCACCTGCAGATTAAGGTGTTTTTTTTTTTCATAGAAAGCAGGGTTTAACTTATTCCGCCATTAGATGATTACTTATTACTCAAGTAGTGATTAGTTTTTTTTAAGTAAATGCTTTTGTCTTTTCCTAAAATCTACACAGTTCATGAGACTCTGATTCTTATGAATGAACAGATTAGCAACAACTTCCAGATTAAAACACAGATGACCATTACGACATGTGATGTTCATGACCCTCAGCTCACATCAGGTTAACTCTCCACAACGGTTGTGCCCAGTCAAGGACTGGCCACACACCACTGGGTCTTGTTTGCAAGGGAGATCTGTGATCTGTATGCTGGAGAACAAGGAAAGGCCTGGTCCTGTGATCAACACGCAACCTCCTTCCCTATGGCTCTTATTATGCTAAAGGAGGACTACAGGAAAGGAAAAGATTTTGAGTTTATACAGATATGTAGAAATAGAACAAGTTTTTGTGGTTTCCCCAGGCAACTATTAGCTTTGGGTATTGTTAACGTGCTATTTTCCTAGCAACAGCTCCAAAAGCTCACAAAGCATGTCACAAGATCTCTCTAACGCTGTTTGTTTAGCTTAGGGCATGTTAATGTCTCTCTGTCCTACTTGTGACCTCAGAATTCTAACTCAACATCAAAAAACGTGATATTACAGACAAACTAGGTTATAGAGCAGAGGATTTTGTAGAGATCAGTTTCACTGGCAGCCTCATTGTTCTAATATACAAAAAAAAAAAAAAAAGGTATACTTTTCAAATCTTAAAAAAAAAAAGTATATGCCACTACTGAGAAGTACCAAAGGGACTAAGGACTTCCTAGAAGTTTTGGTGGGGAGGGGAAAAAAAAAAAAAAATCCTTGTAGAAATATAACAAGCAAAACCTTAATATAATCTGGATAAGCACAAACATGCAAGAAGAATAAAAGACATAAGAAGCAAATACAACCAGTTCAAAAACATTTGAAAGGTCAAAATGGCAGATAAAGCCCACGTTACCTGAGTCATATCAAACTGAAACTTCACTAGCTGTTTTTATTATTACAGAATACTGACTTTCAGATCACGTTCCCACTGTACATGCTGGTACAGCAGCTCCTAAATTAACAAAATTAAAAACAAGAACATTGAGCTTGACCTCTATTCAGAATCACTTCCTCACAAGCAAGGAAAGAGCATAACAAAAACAGGCAGGCTTATCAAGCCTGCCTCAGTAGATGACAGTCAAATATGGTATATAATACAAGCGATAGTTACTGAAAAAAGTGTGATAGAAAAAAGGTGTCCAAAATACCATACAGACAAAATAAGTAACGCACAACAGTATACATGTATGAAATAACAGTGTTCTGAAGGACAAATTAGAAACTCACCAGTAGGAGCAGAGACAACCAGCCTCAATGATCCGTGCTGTTGTTCTGGAACTTTCAACAGAGACTTGAAAACAAGAAAAAACATGACAAATACTCAAAGGCTGTAAACTGTGAGTCACATTGCATAAAACAACTGCAAGACAACAGCAAAATACAAAGAAACTAAACCTAGGCTTACTTTGATTTCTTTCTAATCCTTTTTACAGCAGCTGTTGCTCAGTAGCTCCCTCTGCATTACAGCAGGTGGCTCTAGTTCTGCAAAACAAGAGAGGGGAACAGACACCTTTGTTTAAAAGTGGCAGCCAAGCTAAAAGCTCTTCTTTTTCTAGGTTATGTTCTGCAGGTTCAGAAAAACATCACAAAGGTAACTTTAGGAAGATGAAATCCTCCCGCTTTCAGCTTGGTCTCTTGCAGCCAACTGATGGGCTGTACAGTAAGTTCTCCACAGCTCCAGGTGATAGAAGAGGTAAGATGCTGCTTGTTCAAACACGTAATCAAATACTGCATGGTGTTCCACTGGAGAAACTCTAAGGAGATTGATACTAATGCAGGAGCATTGCTGAAGGTTGAGCAGAACTGGGCAAACAGTTCTGCAAACTTACTCTTACTCAGCCTTAAGAGTGCATCTAAATTTGTTCAAGTCATTCTTTACATGTGAAGAGCAAAGGGTACATATTTATACAGGAGCAGAGCATAATCCTTCATCTGACAGAAGAATGTGATTTTTTTAATGCCAGATGGTCCCTTTGATATTTAATCAGTAATCAACATATTTTCACTAGTGTAATTTAAAAGTCATTTACAAAAATCCATGCTATTCGGTAGCAATTCTCATCATATGTGCGCTACATCACTAACAGAAATTTTCCCCAGTAGTCATTTCACATGGGATATGAGGGGTTTCAGGAAAAGTCTTCTGCCAGACGAGCTCTTTAACTCACCACAGAAAATCTTCTCTCTCTTCTCCTAGATGTTAAACATTTAAGGAAACAAAGTAGAAGTTTTATTTTGTGGATAAGCAAATAAATTATCCTGGTGTTGACTTTTCATTAATCAAATTATCCATAAACATAGTTCACCGTAACACTAGTAAGCTAGAAGCATGTACCTCTGCAATTCAGTGAGTACCACTAAAAGAAAAAAATATAAAAAAGATTAGAATTTTGCTGTTAGACTTGTCACTGACAAAGGAAAATAACTTTTAAAGCTGAGATTTCTAACACAGATCTGGTATAACACTGCTCTCTTGTGGGTAAGTACATGCAGTTCATGCAGTTCAGCCACAGAACACACCAACCATTTTCATCAATCATTTTCAAAAACTTCAAATTTATTTTATTCTAAGGTATTTTTTGCTGGCTAGGGCTTAACCGCAGCCAGTGCCAGCTCCTCCCCTGCCCACTAAGCCACCTCTCAAAAGGGCAAAATTCGGCTCCCAGCTTTGGTTCTCTGACCCTTTTAAGTTAAATGCCTCTATGAGCACCAAAAAAGAGGTGTGAATGCTTCCGTGCCAGTAACGATCAAGGTGAAAGTCTGAACGCTCCTGCTCACACACACGAATAACCTGCTCTTAGAGCCTTCTTCAGCGTTCCAGGCAAATGTACTTAGGGATTAAAATGTAAAGAAGACTACAAACATAGCTGGAAAAAAAAAGGGCCACATTGTTTTGCTTTCAACAAGCAAAACAAATCAAACGCCCATTGCAGGAGAAAAGATCCTGCTGGCCGAATTATTGGGAAAAACAATGCATATCAAAAGAATGGCCTGTTGATTATTATAATTAGTTATTAGAACTAATTACCTAAATAAATAATACTGTGGAAACTAATGTCCAGCACAATCAGAAATGTCTTGCAGTTGAATAGTTGCATAAGAGCCAGCTAAAATAAGTTGAGATATTGCAAATTAATCTGCTATTTCAATCTCCAGCTACAAAACATAACATTGACTAAGTCTTGTTTCTTTTCATACAGCTTATTTTCTCACAACGTATGCATTATTTCTGATGACTTTAAAATTCCTCCTTTGCTTATAAACCTACACTTCCACTCCAATGATTGTCATTTCTTTGCTATACCAGTTGCAGTGGCTTCAGCTTCATAGTTCAGCAACATACTATGAAAAATTTCCCCCTTTATACATTGGCAACTTACAGCAGGTAACCTATTCCTTCTAGTTAAGCTACATACTTCCACCTAAATCTTTGAAATTAAATCAGATAACTTAAAGCAGCTGATGTTCTTTGAAAGCTCACGAATCTACCACCACGAAATTTACCTACTTCCAGTTTCCCAGAGGCACAACTACTTTTGTCAATCACAGCAGCTGCACTGGCTGATGAACCAAATGTTTTTCACAGAATTATAGAATCATCCAAGTTGGAAGGGACCTTTAAAGGCCATCCAGTCCCACTCCCCTGCAGTGCACAGGGACACCTACAGCTGGATCAGGTTGCTCAGAGCCCTGTCCAGCCTGACCTTGAAGGTCTCCACGGACGGGGCATCCACCACCTCTCTGGGCAACCTGTGCCAGTGCTTCAACGTGCTTTCTTATAATAACTTCTCTTTTCTTATTTTTAACCTATTTGTTTTATCTCCTGAGGATTAATATTAACTTTTAACAATTCTTACATCTTAGAGACAGAGAATCTTGAAGGAGACAGTGCCCAGGAGATGCTGTCTGACTATGATAACGTAGGAAGAAATACTGCAGCGACAAAAGGTTGACCGATTATCTGAATGGAAAGTAACTACACGATGTATATACTCTACAAAACATAGGATGCTGCATACAAGCAGTAAGCAACAAAGGAAAAAAATTTAGTACCTTTATTGAAGAAATTACAATGGTTTCACTGCTAAGTTATACTAAATTACTTAAGTACAACAAAGAGATAACCAAACAAAAAGCGTGTACCCACCTTATTTTATCTATGAACAAAGATTTTCAAAACAGTTTTCAAAATGAAAAAGAAACAAAAGCATAAAATGTAAAAAGGATCTGAGAAAGGATCGTATGTCTCTTCACAATGCTTCCAGAAATATGGATCTGTTCGGTAGTTTAGAACTCATAATCACAAAATCAAGAATTTTAATAGGAGCTAGTGTCCTATTAGTCTTACAAATCTTGTAACTACCGTTTAGACTCTATAAAGAAATATAGGAAAGTTCCTCTTAGGTGTTTTGAAAAAAGCTTGATAATTAATGCCTACAATTCAATACTTTCAAGAAGCATTTTCTGTATCACAATAATTTTCCTAAAGAACAGAGAAAAGAATGAGTTGTGGGCTGACACATGAGCAGGAGTTTATGAGTTGGCAGGCGCTAGAATTGGAAAAAAAAAAAAAAAAAAGAATATAAAGCAAGATAAAAAATACATGGATGTGAAAACCTGCATGGTTTTACAGTCTTGGACCTTGCCAGTTTTCAGATTGCAGAGGTTTGTCATCAAAACTTTAAGAGAACCAGCAGGCCTTCAAGGCTGCTGTCAAGACATATCAGTCCTGAGAAAGAAAAAGCTGTATTGTCTCAGTCAGAGCTGTAATTATAAGTCTTTGTATTTAAAACAACTCTTTAACTGCAAGTTACTCAAACAAACCATGCCAGTGCCCAAGGATAATATGAATGTTAAGTTTTCATTTGTTTCTCTCATCCCAGAGGGATACTGCTCATTTTGACCACTAGAACACTTTAGGAAGGCTTCACTTGTTCAGTTTGCCGTTCAGGCAAGTGGTGGCAGTATGTTAAGTGTTGGAACACAGTCTGCAAACTATTCGAATTTCACACAGACATGCTCTAAGGAATCACACACGTAATTCATAGTTTATTTAGATAAACCCAGAGGTTAACACAGGTGTAGATGAAGTCAGTGTCACTATGAAAAACACATTAACAGATTACCTGGGGATCTGTTCTCTGAAACTATGACAGGAATCAGGATCATGAATGTCTCCAGGCTGCCTAGAGCCACTGGCAGGCAGAAGTGAAATCTGTCTGAAGGCCTTACTAACACTGGGACACCAGTTACTTGTCTGCAGGACTTTCCCAAGGGTTCAGATCAGCAAATCTAAGGTCTGACCTGTTTGACAGATCCCTTCGTCAGCCAGGCTTTTGCAAGAGCACCATACACAATTCAGTTATTCAGGTAGGACTGAAGGAACAGGTAATGGATTGCTGAAAAGAGGAGCTGAACAAAGCCAGTGGATACTGTTGCATGTTCTCTGCTGTGCTTTTCCCCCATACTCTGTACCTAAGGCAAAAGTAAGAAACCACAGATAACTTGCTCATCACAAGTGATAAGTATCAGGATAGGCCTCATGGGAATTTATCAGCAACCAATGGTGTTCTTATAGATCAAGCAATTGTATACATTAGTCTCCTTGCAGTGGGAAAGCTCAGATAGAGAACATAAATCTTTTGGGATCTCCTAGGGAAAACCCCTTAAAGTGCTTTTAAACAGCCACATAGTACTTTCCTTCCTAGCCCTATTCACTCAAATTATCTGAAACATTCAATCTTGTTTCAGTTTTATCATTGAAAAACCTCAGTGTGCTATAGGTCTTTCATGGGCTCTCTATGGAGAAAAAAAACTTTTGTTCTAGAGACCTCCTCAGCAACTCCTGGAAGAAATCCCACGTAAAGCTTCCTCAGGAGTGGTAGGAGAATAAGTTTTCCAGACTTCAAAAGACAAGAAAAACAAAGCACATTTCACAAGACTATGTGCTGTACTGGTCTGCTGGAAAGCTCTCCTGAGCCTCCTCACCTACTTCTATATGGCCACTGGGCACGAAAGGTTATGTACAGGTAAACAGGGCATGGATTCTTCCTATAGAACCCACTTATAGAAGAAAGTTCTTATAGAACTTCAAGGTGCTTTGAAGTCGTTGATACAGCTGTTCTGGTCAGAGAAAGGAAGAGGATAAAGCTAAGTCAAATTACTTCTGGATGGGACAAAAATCTCCTCAGCACCCGGCACTAACATTTTCTTTACTGAACATCACTGTTGCCAAAAGTCTGCAACTTCTTGGTATTGAAAACCTGTTAGTATTGAAAAACTGTTAGTAGATGCCTCGTCCAGACTTCTCAGGGTATGCCAGGGTTCCTTGCCCTGTCTAACTCTCTGGAACTCAAAACGGTCAGCTCTTAAGGTACAAAATAGTCTGCAAGACAAAAATGTCAGTACCACACACATCTATGATACAAATGAAATTTTATTGTATAAACTTCGTGAACAAAACAGACTTCATACAAAGAAGCCAAGGAGAGAAATGAAACAATTAATGTTTTTTTACACTTGGAATTTGGACTATGTGCTAGCAGATATGAGGTCTTTTTTTGTGAAGACAACTGCCCCATATTACAAGCACTGCAGTGCAGTTACAGCAAGACAAAGCTTCACAAGCAAGTTTCTCCACTGATCCCAAATAAATTGGAATATTGCTTGCACATGGGATGTGGAGTTGTATTAGCAAACTACACCACAGTGTTAGCTACCATTCGTTATTTGTGGTCAGCTACATATAATACACTCCAGCCAAAAGTTCACTCTCCTTCATTATTTACACTGAAGTGCAGAGACAGCACCCACCTCAGCTGCCACACCGATTATTACTTTTTCCCCCCCACACATTTCTTCCCTGCGTTTCCCAGGTTTCAGACACAGTGCTTCATAGTCACAAAATACTTTTTTCATTTGTGGGCTCCTCAGAAAGCATCACCTTCACAGATCTGGCTGATGGGGAACTAAGACACGGCACTTTCACAAGGCCTACAACCCAAACTTCAGCAGCACAGGACAGATACATTCTAGAACACACTACAGCAGTTTCACAGAGCACGCCTGCCGCTCACGCCACCCAGTTTCCTCAGGAGTCTCTCTGCTTCAGTTAAACATGAGCTCTCACTTTCCACGTTGATGCTTGTTTAGCTTCGTCAGTTCTGATGAGGCTAGGACTTGCATTTGGCTTCAGGCTGCAACGTCCAACCTAGAGAACAGGGATGGCGTTAGATAAAGTTATATCCAAGACAACTCAATGGGATGTCTACAACACAGGCAGTTTAAAAATGTTTACAAAAAAGAATTTTTGTACTTCTCTTAACCTAGGAAGCATAAGATAGTAAACCTGTGAAATTGCTTTAAGTACATTTATTCTTCAGAACACTTAAGGGTGAACAACTAGAATAAGAACGGTCTTGCAATCAAACCTCTACTTCAGCCAAAAACAGCCCATCTTTCTTTATCTACTCCTGGACATGCTGGCCTTCATCAGTCCCTCTTCCAGGACCTTTTAATTCAGCTGTCATTAAGTGGAACAAAAGCTGATCCACAAACAAGATCTTCCTGGACCTAACTTCAATCTCCATACCTAGAATCAGGCACATGAGCCATGCAATGCAATGGTCTCTAATATCCCAAATGTTAAAAACAAAACCAGACAGGCTTACAAGTTTCCAATATCTCCTTAAAATTAAACAAACAAAAAAGTCAAGATGGAAGTTTACTAAGACTGCACCAGAGGTGCTGACTCGCTACAGTCTGCGTAAACTAAGTGCTACACTATGCTTGCAGAAATGTTTGTGCCAACTGCAGTTTCCCATTCCCTGCTCCCCACTTCAAAAATCAATCATTATATCTGGAAATAGAAACACAAATCTTAGTTTTCTTTGAATTTTGAGTCAAGCTAGCCAGGAACATAGCAGCAGCCTTCAGAATCGTCATTCAGAATAAAGATGCAGTGTGTGTGGAAATGGTGCCACCACAAGAGAAATACTAAACCCTGCACCCTCACTTTGTTTTTTGAGCACACAGCACACATCAGGCAGACCTCTGCTACCATCCTGACATCTTTATTCGTAAAATTAGTTAATTAATAGCCTTACTAACTACACGTATTGTTTCTACGCACAAATACCTGCTAGTTACCATCAAGCAAATGCCTGCAGCTCAATCGACCATGGGCTAGATTTTTGAAGTCAGCCCAGGCTCATCTTCTTGGTGCATCTAGAAATGTATTTATCAGCCTAAATCCATCCATAACAATAAATCTTTGAGATTCTCTGCCTTGGTTATACTTGAAAGAAGCAACTAACTGAGCTGATGGCTTAAAAACATTGTAGAAGAGTTGTAGACTTGTAAAAACCTCGCACATGAACACAGCACACACTTCAGGAATAAAAACACATATTCTTACTAGAAACGTACCAGTGGGATTTCTGGACTAGAAAATGGCGAGCTATCAAAGGATCTATTTTCTTTGTCCAGTGAATCATCCTCATCTTCGTATTTATGTGCAAATTTCTGTTTTAGTGCATGAGTTAGCAGAGCAACTGGATCCCAGTCTGAACTTTTCCTTTTTTTGGGCTTAGAAAGAGGAGTACCTCCAGGTGACCTATAAAGGAAGAATATGTGTCATCTCCTGCCCTTAATCCTGGGCCTAGCGATCTAAAATCAAGACACAACTTTTGTATACATCCTATCCTATAGATCTTTGGTCACACAAGCAATGCTGCTTACACTGTTTTACAACAACAGGTCTAATAATAGTACACCTGAGAACTTGTCCGCCAGATTCTTAGCTCAGAAATGCCTTCACTAAAGAAAAGTGGCAGTAAATCAATAAAGAGTCAAAGTAATGGAAAAAACGGAATAAAGAAAAGCACAGGTTTCACAGCAGGTTACATTTCTAAGCTATTTTTTAGGCTTATTACTGGAAGATTCCCACCAACTTTTCGAAGTAATTTGATTTAAATTTCAGTAAGACATATATATATATAAAAACAAAACACTTGTACAATTTCTCAGAGCAACTCCATTTAAAGAAAACCACCCCTTCTCATTTAAGTCAAAACATGCATCCAGGTGACCATAACGACCTATTTATAAATCACATTTGAACTCGTTTCATTACCAAAGGCAAATTATCATCAAATTTGCCACAAATTCTTCAAAGAGTTTTTCTCTCCAAGTGAGCACCTGAGTATCCAAATATGAGATGCTTACAGACAAAGATTAGAAAAAGTAGAGTCTGTATTCCAATTCAGAAAAATTGCCCTCATCACATTCCAAACTGAAAGACAGCAAAAAGACAAGATCAAAAGAGCACCTAGCACCTCTGACATAAATATGGAAATCAGTGACTAGTTCAAGAAAATAAGCCGTATAGAGGCCATCCTAACCACCCAGATATTTGAACAAGTCTAGAAATACTCACACTTTTGCTGGTGAAGGGCTATTTCCAGACCAATGAGCTGTCCCTAATGCACATGACAGCACTGAGCTCAAAATCTAGCAGTTAGAGAAGATGTCATGTAGCAGGAAACCCGAAAGCACCGAGTTCACCCTTCATATAGGATCGGGCTGTTAGAGCACTTGCCCACTGTGTGGGGTGGTGCTCAGGTGGCAGAAGCAGAGAACAGAGGCGTTCTCTTCCCGAACTGCTCTCAGACTGCTGCCTGAAGATTGCAATGGTTTCTGCCATCAGTACTCCCTCCAGCAATGTTAAAAAAGGTCACATTTGCCCAGGACTACAACCCCATACATGACATTATATGGAAGGAAACATATGAAGAAATACAGTTTTACCTTAGTGCAGTTTGTATTTGCTTTATTTCCTGTGTAAATCTGTCTTCAGAAGCGTGAATGTATGCTTCAGGTTTGCATATAGCTAATTTGCAGAAGACTTGCACTAAGTATTTTTAGAGATAAGGCTCACAGTCAGGAAAGTGCTGAAATAGGAGTGTGATTATTTCATTAAGTGGCATTCTTCCCACATTAAGAGTTTCTATTATTCATTGGGGATTCAGTTGTTCTAGAACACTTTTTCGCCTCCACAAATTCAGAAGAGACACCTGACAACCTCTATCACATCTAGCATGGCAGACCAACACTGACAGGAAGGGGTGTTACAGTCTTTAGGACAGCATTTTTGTAACCTGTCACCTGTGCTTAATATCAAGACAGCAGACCAGGAAAAACAGTATAGCACAGTTGCACTATTTAAAGTCATGAAACATTTTCAATAAGATACAGCATGCATTTAACGCTTCAGAGGAAGGATCAGAATATTTTGGCCATGTTAAGTTGGTTTCCTGGTCTTTCCTGAAATGTGTCTTTTCATAGTGAATTAAAGTTTATTTGTTTAAAAAAAAAAAAAAAAAAAAAAAAGGCAGACATACAGAAGACTCGAGCAACCTGAGATCCTGAGATTTGTATAATAATGCAGGACATAGTTTTACATCTTGGTGTTCTCTGCTGCTGCCTAAGCGCCGTGATGGTTGCACAACCCTGGGTAACTCAGTCTCGCATTCACTTCAACCCACCTCTCAACAGCACGCAACTGAACTTTGTTGAGATCTTTCAAAACATCCATCATACTCGGAACGTTTGTTGTCTTCTGGGGCCCAGCACTTGCAGCTGAAGCACTGTTCCTTGCAGCACGACGTTGTTTTATAAGCTCAACAGCGGAACTGCTAGCATCAACAGCAGATGGTGCACCAGAAGGAAGCGGGGGAGGCGAAGGAATCACAAAGCGGTTGTGAGAGACGGGCAGCGGCGTAGAAGTCATGGTTGGCACCGGGTAAGACCCATCTGGAACGCTGAACGTTCTAAAGCTTTCTGGATGCAGTCAAAAGAAAAACGGGGATTTTGTTTGAACAGTCAGTAGCACCTCAGCAATTAACATCACTATGCAACGTCTAGGATGGCTCAGTTCTGAGTCAAGGTAAGACAGGCAGCGCTCGTAGAGCACTTTCCTACACAGTTCACACATTATACCATAGAAGAAAATAGCTATATTGAAAACCAAGAACAATTTTGACTTTAAAGCCACAGATTCAGAATACACAAAGTAGTGGATCTGAGGTGCTTTGGGCTGCTCTGCTTTCTCCATTTGCGCCTTTGATCCATGCACTAGACAAATCAGGAACCTGCAACAGAAAGCAGCCTGCAACCACACACAGACCATTCTCAATGTTCTGAACATCAGAATAACCCAAATGAAGCAGCAGCAAAGAAAACCACAAAACAGATTACAAAACTGTGTGCAGAGTGCAAAGGAGAAGTGTCGGCAGAACTAAGCTCTGTATCAGTATCAGAGACCTGGCAGGCTATGACCAAGACCCCAAAGGCAGAAAAGGAAACTGGTTTGCTTTAGACAGAAAGGCTTACCTGAGGGTAGGTTCCCCAACGGCTGCGCTGCAATAATTGCGGCAATCTGCGAGCGCAGAAAAGTTAGCTCATCTTCCAGCGCAGAAATCTTCTGGAGTGCTGCTTGGTCAACAAGGCTGTCTTTTTGCGTACTGTTTTTTGGAACACTTGGCATGGAATCTATAGATGGGTGTAAGTCACTGTAAGCTGTACTTTTTTCTCTTCTCCACAATTCAGTCCTAGAAAGGAACAAAAGACACAGTTCGAAAGGTTCAGCCAGCAAAAGAAGTCTCAAGACTCAGCATTTGTCCATGCAAGTTATCATCATCCTGCAAAACGTGGAATTTGCAAACTATTTCAGAAAACGTTCAGCTATTCGTAGCCTTAGAAACGTCTTAAGCCTCCCTCAGTTCCAGTAAGATACAAACCCTTGAACAGCCGTAATCAGAACGGACGGCACACGGCAAGGCCATAGCGCTGGATGGCACTGTTACCGTCCCATCCGACGGGGTGCCTTTCCCTGCCCGCTGCACGCTACACTAGATACAAAAGGCAGGGACAGTCAGACTGTAACGGCCTCTGCAAAATGACTTCACGCATTTCATTAGTCAAACTCTGCAAGATGAACACTGTAAGCAGCACAGAAGTTGTAATCTTTCAGAAAGTAGAGACTAATCATGAACGTTAATACTTCCAGCATAAGAATCTTATCTTCTATGAGGTAGACGTGTAACACAGGCGGCATTAGCGAACTGTGCTGCAAGACTCATGTTTCAGTTTTAAAAGTTGTTTCAAGTCTGCACCTGCAGAAATCACCTTGAAATACAGAATGTGCGCAAACTCAAACGACCAGAATGAGATCTACTTCATTCCAAATTCACAACGTTTTGCCTTACGTTCATCGTCCTTTTACTTCAAAGCACACCTGCTACATTGGTTTAGGATTTGCCAAAAAAACTCAGGCTAGATCAGAAGGAAGAGATAGATTACGACATTTGTCCTTGAAAAACATCCCACAGAGCTAGGAGAGGAGGAGGAACCAACAAAACAAGAAGTTTCGTGGATCTGAGTTAGAGCAGCCAACGAGCAGCACAAGATAAAACAGGACACACGGTTTCTTTCAACAGTGCTGCTGCTCCTAGTATTTTGCAACTGCTTCACAACAACTTTGAGAATTCAACAGTAACAGCTGAGGAATCATAAGATGAAAAGCAACTATATCACAACTTCTCTAATAAGAAGTGTCAGCTGAGTTTATTAGTGCCTTGTAATTTCATTACCAGCAAGCAGTACACAAAGGCCACAAACAGATGCCGGCATAAAGCAGAACCGCATTGTCCAACACTGACGTGGGCACGCAAATATTCAACTTCTAATCTCGCTTCTGGCTCTCTGACTTTGAACAGATCCTGCAGAACAGTAAGCCAACTTTCTATTTTTTCCTCTAGCGGAGAAAAATAGGGAGGGGTTAGGGGGAAGACTCGCATACCTTGTATACCATCTGCCTGCAAAGTTCGGGATCATTCGTTGTTTCGTAGTACTTACATTTTATTAATGCACAAAATTTCCTTCAGCACACTGTTGAAGGCTTACATTATCAGACTATATGCACGGTAAATTTTTAAAGTAAAGACACGGGAAGGTTATGCAGCTGCAGTTTGCATTTGCGGAAGAAAATACAAGATGCCAAAGCTCAGAGTTAAAACCTTCCAGTGACATTTCAGGCAGCAAAAAAGGCTTTTTGAAGCACGTCCGCAGCAAGAAGAGGCCTCGGCAAAACGCTGGACAGTTACTGGATGCAGCTGGTTATTTCCCAAATATGGATGATGAAAAGGCAATTTAATGCCTTTTTGCTTCAGCCTTTAATACTAAAGATAGATCTTGTGTTGCCCAGTCCTCGGAGGACCACAGCTGGGGGACCAGCAACATTCCATTTGTTGACATCGAAGTAGTAAGGAACCAGTTGCGTCAGTTGAAAGTTTTTACGTTTATATGGGATTCACCTCAGAGTACTCAGGGAGTCAGCAGATGTTGTAGCTGGACCCCTCTCAAAAGAGGACTCCGGAGATTACAGACTTGCTAGTTTCACTCCAGCACTCATAAAAAAACTGGAGGTTACCTGAAAAACATTTACAGGATAAAACAGTGATGTGACCCAGCCAACATGGGTCCATGAAAGAAAAGTCCTGTTTCACTAATCTGATATCCTTCTATGATAAGATCATCCCCGCAAGTGGAAGATGGGAAGGCAGCGGATGTCATTTTTCTGGATTTTAGCAAGACTTGATGCTGTCCCTCACAGTACCGTTCTGGACAAAGTGTCCAGCTGAGAGACGAACAGGTACACGGTACCCTGGGAGAAGAACTGGCTCAACTGTAGGCCTCAGATGGTTGTAAATCAACGGGACGACGTCTGGCTGGCGGTGTTCCCCAAGGCTCCCTCTTGGGGCCAGCTCTATCCAGGATCTTTATCAGTCATCTGGAGGCAGGAGTTGAATGCACCCTTAGTAAACTTGCTGACAGCACTAACCCGGGAGGGTGCTGTTGACTCTCAAGGGATGAGAGGCCTAGCAGAGGTATCTGCGTAAACTGGAGAATCGGGCCATCATCAATGGCATGAAACTTAGCAAGAACAAACGCCAGATCCTGCACTTGGAACACAGCAACGCCAGACACAGCCACAGACTGGGAGATGAGTGGCTGCAGACCAGCAGAGCAGAAAGGGACCTGGGGGTGCTGGTGACGGCAGGCTCGACATCAGCCAGCAGCGTGCCTTGGCAGACACAAGGGCACATCACATTTTGGGATGCATTAAACAGAGCACAGCCAGCTGGTCAAGAGGTGATTCTCCCCTTGTATTTTAGGGGTGGTGTAGCCTCATCAAAACATTTCTAAACTAGAATATCAATACAAGAAGTCTTATGCTTTGTTGCAACATGTAAGTTTTCCTTAAGCTCCCTCTCTCACAAAATCCTTCGAGTGAAAACGCAAATTAAAATTCCAGTAATGTACCTGACATGCTACTGGGAAGAGGAAAAACAGTACTCAGCATGAGAAATCTTTTGAAAAAAAGCATTCTACACATTAAGAATTTCCATGTAAGCAGGAACTCCCTAAAAACAAAGTTTGCAAGGCTGGTTTAACTGGAACCCTTAAGTGGCTGGTGGGGGACACAAAAAAACAAAGAACAGAAGACACAAGTTACTGCTGTTACTCCTTCTTACGCACATATTTTACTTTTACTTACCTAAGTCTAGCAAGTGCTTGTCCCTCATCACCTGCCACCCACACGACATCGGCGAGTGATGGAGCTACAGGCGCTGGAGCTGTGCTTTGTTGGTTCTGATCCAATGGACTTGGATCTTGAACAAGCTAAAACCAGCCAAACAAAAACACATGTGGAGAAACTGGATTCAGTACACACTAAGGGTTTTGCCTCAAGGAAAAAAAAAAAAAAAAAAAAAGTTTTAAACAGTGCCATAAGCAAGTTGAAAACAGTGAGCATAAGGGATGCAAAATATCAGTTGCATTTACTAAAAAGAAGAAGAAAGGTATTGCTGTCTTTAGGAACTAGAAAGTTTAAGTAGGTGAAGAGTATCTACAACCATAGATCACTTACTTGAAAATACGGCCTTGGGCAGGGCTGTAAGGAAAGAACTGTCCCAAGCCTACGGACAATGCTTCGAGTCGACCCGTATTCCTTTTTTTGACTAACAGATATGACCTAAACAGCAGAATACCTTTTAGCACAAGGAGCAAAACTGAAGCCCTCGGTTTTTACCATAAGGGACGTTAAACAATTTAATGTTGGATATAACTCAGGTTAAAGCAACCTTCCAACGCTCTTGGGGGGGCGTGAGGGGGCTCACGCTTGTTTCAGCGGCGGCTCCTCGCGAACAGCGCACGGCTCCGCCGGGCCCCGCAGGCTGCAGCGGTGCCCCGCCGTGCCGGCGGCCCT
>VXAV01005337.1:47183-61678 GCA_013399715.1 Alectura lathami | reverse complement strand
TAGTTTAATTCAACTGACAAATATTTTACTCCTGACAGGCAAGTAGCAGGCAAAACCAAAAGTAGTTTCAGTAAATAGATTGGAAGGACAAGCAAGTGTGGGGTCTTCCCTATTCTTACACATTCTGAAATCCAAACACAAACAGTGCACAGCATCACTGCAGATCTACGTGTAACTATGCCATGACTGTATTACATCTAACTCAAGCATCATTTACTGACTGGACTTGCCAACTTTCATTGACATTCTCCTCTAACGAAATAAAGGAACAAATTAAGGATTTCATTTTCTACTTTCTCCGTAAGAAAAAAACAAGGTTACTTTAAGTCATGAATACTTGCAAGAAGTGCATTCTACAATTCATCTCAACTTCGACTTCAAGTCAGAGTTAATTCAGTGAAAAACATTTAAATAAAAGTAACGTATGCTTCAGTAACTACACGAATGACCTAATAACAAGTCATTTCTTAAAGTACTACAATTTCTTGAAGTTGTGATGATTAACGATCCAAGACAATTATCACATCTACATGTAAATACATTCATGTAAGCATCTGGCATCTTGGCAAACCTGACAACTTCCTTGACAGATTTCCTCTTGCTTTCAGAGACAGTTAAATTAGCAACAGCAAAACTCAAGTTTTTAAACCAGCTGAACAAATGTGTTTAAATGTAATATAGAAATACATAAAGTCATGAGCTATGAAATGTTACATATGAAGCAAGCTATCTGCTTAACAGGTCAACATACATCTGTATCAACTTACCGCCCGGCATCCAGTATTTGTCTCATAACCAACCATTAAAACTTGAAACGGCCACTACAAGGGTAGTGCCTCAATCATAATTCCATCAAACACAGGAATTTGAGCTAGCAACTCTGTTTTTATGCCATTTTTGCCAGGAAGACAGAAGGTTCAACTTTGCCTGTTTGGCATCTGTATCTTTCAACAGCTATTTTACTTTTGTAACATGGATTTTGCCATTTCAAAACACATTCCAGGACCTAGTTACAATGAAAAAGAAAACATCACTGGGCATTTTCAGCTCTACATTGATAAAGAGCTGTTCAGACTGGTCGCATCACACCAATAATGAACATAACTTCAACTTGTCAAAAGAGTTACTAAAATCTGATCACAGACCACAGTAAACGTGAAACGCATAGAGAGGTTCTCCTTTCAAAAAAACAACGATAACTTTACATACACTAAAAACTCGACCAGATACTCTGCTGTCATATTTACCAGTTACTTAACACATAAAAGCTTACAGAAAAAACAGGGTTTTGAGATCAACAAGTGAGAGTTCCAGCAATTGTTCACCTTCAGCCTACACATGCCATAAGTCAGTTTTTACAGAACCTCTCATTGGATCCAGCCTTTGATCTCTTTACTTATCCATGAAATAATTTTATAACGAAAATCACTGCACTCTAAGCAGGTGGCCCCATAATATCCTGAATCTACTGTATTAACATACTCTATTGTTACTTTTACTTTTTTTTCTAAGTAACTCAAAGTGCAGGAAGTCATTTGGCTTTTGTCACCTAGAGTTACTTTGAAAACCAAGTAAGACTTGAGGGAACATACCTCTATAGCACCAAATCTCTGCAGTTTTAGAAGTTAAAGTATCTTTAAAACCACGCTTACAGATAGGTGACAAATTTCAGTGCATCTAATTAAGCATTTCTACATTCCCCTTTTGTATGATGATATGGTAAATGATGTTCACCAGCAAGTTCTTCCATAGTACATTGAATAGAGTAAGACAACANTATTTAAAAGACTCCAGATATCCTCATCAGATTAAGGAATTATCTACTCTTGAATGAGAAAGCTTTTGACAGTACGCAACCTAAATAAAATACACCCACTTTGGCAGGCTGTTTTCCCATAAGGGATTGTTTTAATTTTATTAGAGTAAGCAACAGGCACTGCCGTTAAATTGGAAAATAATTGGTATATTAACAATTTAATGGAGATTTATTTAGCCCATGCTAAACTTAAGTGAAATTCTTGTCTCCAGCATTATAGTAATGTCAAGTAAGAATAAACTGAAGTATCAGTGCATCTTTCTTACACCTTATGATTTTGAGACTAAAAAAGTTTTCCAGAATATGAGCTCTGAGGTGCTCCAAAAGGAGATTCAATTTTATATTAAGTGGTGCAACGACATTCAAATAGAACTGTAAAAAAAAACAATTTAATAAACTTTACTGTAAAAAAAAAAAAAAGCCTATGTGCTACTTTGACTCAAAAATTTTTATCAAAAAACGTCGTATGACAACCCTCATGCTCTACACTGCCTGCTATTTTGATGCTTGCTCTGTGGCTACTATTTTTCTAATTATTTCACGTGCATCTCAAAGTAAAATTCTGACTAAACCAACAGTTAGAGGGCTGAAATCTTCCTGCACTAGAGACAGCAAACACAATGCAACTGTCAGATGCGTATACTCAGTACGGGAAATCGGACACATACCTTTGACATGGTGAACCAAGGACACTATATGCTGAATAAATGACTCTGACGTGCTTTTGCTGGCCTGGGGCAACTTAATGTGGTCAAAGATGGATCGGAACTCTTGCTCCTTCTTGACGGAATGGACAAGTGTGCTAGCAAGCAGCCTGTCTTTAGTCAAGGAAGCAGGTCTAAAACGCATTGACAACAAGAGACACACAAAAAGAAACCACTCATTTAAATAAAGGTGAGAGACACCGTAAGCAGCCAGAGAACCGCTCTGCCAAGCGAAATCATTTACCTGTTGGAATCATCAAGAGGTACTGGTGCCATTTTGAGTTTAACTTCAGGACGATGGGAGTCACTGGCTATCATTTTGATCCTAAGTGGGCTCTCCTCTCTGAAGGTGGATTTTTCTCTCGCATCCAGATTCTTGTGTAGAGGGGGACTGTAATCAAAGAGTTCTTTGAGCTTTTCAGACTTTACCTGCTCAGGTGACTGAGTTTCTTTCTTCATCGTTAGTCTCTCAGAGCTCTTGTCTTCTTCCTTGTGCTTATCTTTTGTTGCACTAGGCCTTTCCACTACATAGCCAGTCTCTTTAGGCTTATAATTTTTCTCGTCTCTAAATCCATCGCTCTCTCTATTGCCCTTCATTGTTATTTTAGATTTGTATTTGGTTCCTTCCTCCTCAGCATTCCGGTGAGATGCAGTAGGAAAATTTTTACCCTGATCTGCCAGGACAGACTTTCTGAACTGTCTGTAATCCTCTGTCTCCTCTGTGTCCTCCCCTTCAGAGTCATTAAACTTTTCTTTCCCGGTCTCTTTATCAACGAAAAAATCTAAAGTTTCCTGATCCTCCCATTCCCTTTCTCCCTCTGTCCTCCCTTTTTCTGATCCTCTCTCCTTCTGGGCCTCCTTCTCCCTGGTATTACCCCTATCAAGCAGGTATACTCTAGACTCTTCATCTGTGTACCTGTGGATAGCAAAGAAGAGACTGGTAACTCTGGATTGCATTCATTCCAGTTCACGTGCATTCTTCTTTTGTGTCAATCCCACACCAACAAGAAGAAAACATTCCACTGAGCCGTTCAACTTTAGCTTGCAGATCTTGCACATTGTTAACACTGTACCAACTGTCATTTACGCACTACTGGAAGCATCTGAAGAAAATAATGCCTTTCTGTAGAACACGTCGAAATTCTCCACTAGCGTTTGTAGAAAGAGCTACTGGTTGGGTTGACTGTTCATTCTGAATCGGAACCCAGCTTCACATACTCTTACGCCAGTCTTTTTTCCCCTATCAAATTCACATAAACTTTGATAACTCAAACCTCAATTCATGTGACAGAGAGAGCTGCATGTCCTAACTTCACTTACGAGTTTATGATTTTAGCCACTGATTTGTCTGTGCATGATCTTCACACAGGTCCTAAAACATGCATCAGCTGCAATGCATCTAACCTCGAGCAAGTCAGATTTTTGATCTTCTATCAGTATGTTTTCACTTAATAAATCACTGACAGGACAAATTCATTTAAAAAGCATACGACCAAATCCGTATTTGCCTCTAACACATTTTATAAGAAATCCACTGAAGTACAAGGCACATTAGAAAGAAACAGTCTAATGTCAGTAAGATTTTTACAACTGCTTTCCTCAGTTACTACTCTATCAAATATTTTGATGATAAATTCAAGAATTTTATACTATTTGGAAAAACATACATCCCACTTTAAACACGCTGTTCCTGGTGTCAGCAGAATTATGTTCCAAGAACATCAAGACCTACCCTCTTTCTTAAGCAATGCAAGTCGAGGCATCAGAATTGTCACGCTGTGCCACAATTAGCAATGAATGCTGTTCTTATGTTACAAAGAAATCATTGCACAACATCTGCGTTTGCAGACTTCCAGAAGATTCGCATTTCACATCACACGATGCATTAAAACATGTAAGTACTTGAACAGAAGTCACTGTCAAACAAGCAAGCCTGATCCACTATTCCAGTTAACATTTTCCTCAACAGTGACTGGAATACAGGAAAATGCACTGTGAAAGGAAAGCACAAACTCATTCTTCCTCAAGGATACAGGTCCCTATCTCCACTAATCACCCACCAAGAACTTCAAGCATCGTCAAGGAGGAGAAAGCTCAATTCTAACTAACAGTTAAAATATTCATCAGTATTCCACATTCCCTTTTCCAAGGCACAGTGATGACTTTGCAAAAAATGCTGTTATGGATGGTATTTTAAGATGCAACATTAGATATAAGGTTTAAATCTCACCTTTTCATAAACTTTCCACCTTTTGCAGTTTCCTGTTCTCCAGCCTCAGGATAAAACGAGCGCGTTCGAGGCTCCTCGCGGGGAGCGCTCTGTGACGGGATTGTCTTTGCAGGGCTTCTCCTCGAAGGGACGTGATGCAACGGGCTATTCTGAGAAGGACTGTAACGGCTAGAGCCATTTCCAAGAGAACCAGAGCCAGACCTCTCAGGGCTATGCTGCATGGAATGGGAATGTTGAGGTGTGTCCTTTGCTGAGTGGACGGTACTAAGCAAAGGGGCATCAGAGCAAGATGAACTCCGACTAGGTGGGGTGGCAATAGAAGGGCTATGGGGCGACCTCGGACTGTTATCGTACGCTGAAAGGCCAGGCCAAATGTCGCCAGAAGCTGCTGATGATTTGTTAAAATCGTCAAGAGACTCTGATGGGTCATGTTCAAATGCATCTTTCTGTTCATCTTGTGATTTATTTTTCAAAGGGCTATCTTGCAAAGGAGCCCCTTCAGTTTTCTTTGCCTGTTTTTCCAGAGACCCACGTCTTTTGGAAGAGACGGGTGATTTGCTGTATGGGGATGAAGAACGAGATGAAGAGGACCTTGGGGACCTGGAAGATCTGTAAGATCGACGAGATCTGCTCCGGGACCTCTGTGAAGACACAGACCTTCGCTTTGGACTTCTGGAACGTGAACGGCCACGCCTAGGGCTTCGGGAGTGTCTTCGGTTCCAGACAGGCCTATAACCTCCACGATGGTATCTACCACCTCCTCCTTGATAATACCCTCTACCTCTTCCTCTGTAGCCATAGGGGCGCCTCATTCCTCTATTATTTCTGTAATCTCTGCGATAATCTCTAGAATAAACACGATCCCTGCTGCGAGACCGTGAATACGTCCTTGAACGGGACCTAGAACTAAAATTAAAAAGCCAATGTTAACATCTGACAGCTGGAGGGGGGGGGAAAAAAGAAGCGCCTCAAGACTAAACACTACATTTCTCAACGCAGTCACAATGGTAAAGCAGGCAGACGAGCAGTCTTACATTCATTTTCTAAGGAATTGTAAAAACAGACTTCAGCATCACACAATTAAGACATTATCAGCCTCAACGCTTGCTCTGCTGTTTTTTGTTTAAGAGACCACCACCACTCTGGCACATGGCATTGCGTTCTTCAGCCTGGAATGTGAAGTTACATCACCTCCAGTTTAACTCAAATGCCAGCCTGTGGACAGCAGCAGCTGAGAAGACGGAAAACCCTGAATTCAGCCACTCCTCTTATGAGAGATGGCAATGCCGCCAGTAAGAAAGTGAAGGAAAAGGTTGGAGGCAACTGAGAAGACAAGGTACAGCAAAGCTTATCTGCTGAAGCCCTAGGTTACTCCAAATAAAAGCCACATAAGTCACAGGTAAAGAGACTGGACAAAGAAAACACATGCGAAAGAGGAGGGGAGACTCAAACCAACCGACCACAAACCAGGAAGAACCATTAGCACTCTGAAAACATCCTGAGACACAGGGAAAGACCAAAGCAGTCAAGTACTAAACAGTTACAGTACCAGAAGTTACATTCAAAGCAGAAATTACCTACTGCCTACAAGGAAGATCCCAGGCTCGCTTTCACCACAGCTTCATGCACGTGAAAAATAATTTTCAGACAAAACCCAACATACAAAAACCAACTTTCCATGCAGTAAGACATCAATTTACCTGTATCTCTTTTTTCTAGAGTGTGATCTGGATCTTGACCTAGAGCTGGACTGAGATCTGGACTTTGATCTTGAAGAATGCGATCTTGAGTTAGATCGACCCATTTTTTCCAGTAGATATACTCCTTGCCAAAAGGAAAAGCAGAGAGGGAAGGGGACTATTTAAAGACCATGTAAATAATAAACAGTATTTTAATATTCTAAAATGAGAGTACAAGAAAGAGGTACAGCATTCCCTAGACATAAGAACTTTCAGGACAATGAGTACATAAGTAACTTAAATCTCAATGTACATTTTAAACAATGTAAGACAAATTAACACAGCTACAGTGCAAGCAGTTTGCCTGAAAAGATAATATAAAAGGACACCCAGGCTGAATTGCAAACTGATCCTCTGTAAGGAAAGAAGCAGGCAACAGGAAAGAAAAAAAAACATTTATACAAATTAAGACTAGAAATAATGCAAGTCTGGGCTATTATACATTTGTGATCTAAATCTAAAACTAACCTCAACCTAAATTTAAACATTCCACTCATTTTATATAGTTTATTGTTATGATCATAAAATATTCGTCAGAATGCCAAGTANTATACAAAGAAGATATTTTTTTCTGAGCACAGCAAAAAGAAAACTCAAGACTATACCTGAACGTGGCTGAGCATTTGTTCATTTCTATTCTGAGATAATCTAGACTTCACAAAGTTTTGGCGCAAGTTTATACACCGCTTTTAAGCATATTTTAAACAGAATTCTTGCTGCCTGTTGGGTTTATATTTACAACACACCAAACCTTCTCTGAAAGAACCGTACAGTTCCCCTGCAGTTACCTTTTGCACAAGCAAAGAAAAAGCCCTGAAGTCCTCTGTCCTGCAGCAGCTGGTTTGAGCTAGGGTTATCGCATTTTTCCTAACCATATGTACTAATCAATCTGATACAATTTCACACCAGTCAAGATGCCCACCCTACATCTTTTTAGGTTATTAGGTTAACCCTGCTTTTTAAACTACTTGTAAAATCCCCAGCCAATGAAGATTTTAACAGCTAGTCAAATAACACGGCTCATAACAAAATTTAACAAGCTCAGCGTGAGCCATGGAAACTAAAACATATTATACACAATGAGTCCTAGAAGGAAATAGGCTGCCACTTATTCTTATGCACAGTCATAACAAATACTTAGAATCAATAATTGGTAACCATGAAAATACACACCTGTTATTTTCCAGGCTAAAAATCTCCAATCTCATTTAAGTAATAACAACTTTGCCTCATTAACATTTTCTTTTGAAATTGCTCAGCTTAAAAAAAAAAACTGGTCAAGTGAGAAAACCTGAATATAAACTGTTGACAAGTAACTATTCACATTTTCAGACCTTAATATGCTCAGTATTTATAATTACTATTGTTTAATAACCATTAAAACAAATGGGGAACAAAGCACAAACACTCAGCTTTTTATACTGCTAACAAGCATAAAAGCTCCAAATCACTGTATTGAAAATACAAGCTCAACACAACAAGCCCTTTTTGTCACGTGGAACTTTATATGTAATTGATACATCACCTAAGAAAGATTAAGGACAAATAAATGGAACTGCATCTTAAAGTTAATAAAATCACAGAGATTTAAGATACATGTAAGCAAATCCAAAAGAAAAAGCAACATTTCCCCTATCATTCCTGCCCCATATAACCTTCCCCCATCACAGCAGCAGAGTGTGTGTGGCCCCAAAGAGACTAACCTCAACTGAAACTAACCTAGGGAAAATATATAATATGTAGATATATTATATAATGTATATAATAAACTTTTAGCCTAAGCTAGCTTTCCAATTAACTAAGAAAAAAATCCTTTAACTTGGAGAATATGTTGTAAGCTGCCTATAAACGACTGCTTCCATTAACAACAGTAAATGCACATAACCTACTCCAAAGATGGGTTTTAATTCTTCAATTAAACTTACAGAAGACAAATTACGATCTCATTGTCTTCTTCACAGACAACAAATTTAGAGATCTTAAATAGCTGCAAGAGATGATGCTTGCTGGTTTTCCTAGTGATTAAAAAAAGCTTTGCTATTAAAATTTCAGATCAAATCTTCAGAAGCACAGAAAGTTGAACACAACCCTAATCTCAGTTTTAAAGGAAAAGGAACATTTAATTTTCCCTGTATTGAACAATAACATTTATACACTTGCATTCTTCTGTAGGACAAGCGAGTATATATTCCGCCACAGTTGACCTTACCAGGACATGCCATAATTTCAGAAAGATTTACACAGTTCAGTTTATCAGAAGTATAAGCTTTAAAAAAAATCAATTCTCATTTTAAATGGCTGAGTTCAATCAGAACACTTAAAAACAGAATTAAGTTAATCTTACCTCAAGCCGCTGGTCTGTGCCAAGGTAGCAGGTATTTCAAAATCCTCTGTTTGTGCTTTCAGCAATACTAATCCCTACAGAACAGGGAGGGAGACCATCAGAGGCAGACACTTTTAGTAAAGGATCAGTAACTCCTCCTCGGATGCTTACACGGGTTCAAGCATCAAACTGTTTACCGTGAAAAGGTAACAAGAAATGGCAAATTTACTCCCGGACTGGCGAAGCTGCATGCTAAGGCTGGAGCAGCTCAAGAGTTCACCACTGCCAAGGGCAGCTCCTGCTTCCCTCCCATACACCACCAGCACCCCCTCAGCCTTGCTTCCAGGGCTGCGCCACCTCCACAGCAGCCCCCAAACCCTCCAGGTCCCTCCGTGAGAAGGCTTCTGACATCCAGCGCCCAACTGGCTGGCTTCATGAAGACCCGAACAAGTGCCAGAGCCAGGCTATGGGAGGATGGACCAGCACGCAGCCAGGAAGATGAGGCCCAAAACAGTGACCGACTCTGACTCAAGCCTGAACTCCAGCACACGGCTTCGTACTTGACTGGAGCGATCTTTGTCTCAAAACAGGTACTGGGGTAGGGGCTTCATAAAATGATGAAAGCTTTTAGGTTTCTCTGCAACATTTATACAAGCATTAGTCTGTTACAGCTTCTTATTTAAAAGGAAACATACGCAACTTTAAATAAACCAACATTTTTTTCTTCAAAAAATAAGAGGTTTTTGCAGGTAAACAAAAAAGTATAACTGTAATCATGAAACCAGTGTCAAAAGTATAGACTTGGCACTGGCCTCAACCTTAATTACCTCAAAGCCTTAAGAATATATAAATAGATAAATTTATATATACACTCACACATTAGTAATCTGACCTGACATTAAGAAAGCTTACAAATTCCATGAAAGTGACTCAGGATTTTGTCCCAGCTCAATGCAGACAAGCTGGATCTCCTAGAAATCCTGCATCTCAGCAACACAGTCATTAGAGCCAGAGAGATAAGACATTCGCTGCTCCTAAATCACACTTGTTCAGATGTTTTCAATGTTTCCTTCGAGTACAGAAGAAAGGCAGCATTTGTTTTTATAAACCCTGCTATCAAAATTCCACTTACCATGCACTAGTAGAGACCAAGATATTTCCAATTTTTACAAAATATATGCTTTAATAAGAGTAAGTTTCTACTTCTCATCATCAGCAAGCATGAGTCTCTGAAGGAGCACAGAGGTGTATCGGACCATTTCAGATCTCGTCTAGACAAAAGGTGAGATGGTATTAGCCAGCAAAGGGTAAGGCATTCAGAAGTCTCATACAGAAAAATTACAACAAACCTCAGCTAAATGATTGAAGCTCAGTCCTAGACTGTAACGTCAATACTCAATGTGCTGTGATGCCATCTCTACTTCCAAGTTTTTAAAGCAATTAGGATTCTCCTAATTCAGACAAGCCTTCATGCCCTACACGTACCGAACAAGATATTTACTTCAACTTTAAAACCTCTAGGCAGAAGCCAGACTCTTAAACTCCTATAGCTCAAATCCCGGCAGCCATTTCTGCACAGGAATTTTAAGAAACCTTTCCAGCAGGTGGAAAAGTTCCCTTCTTTTAATTTCACTGGATATACCACACCCAACCCTGTCAACCCTTCTTGCTAAGGACTAAAAAAGAGAAGATCAGGGACCTATCATTTTAAAAGAAATGAATTTTGAATAGAAAAGGTTAAATACTGAAAAACCTCAACTATTTTCAGCTTTGTTTCCCTTCCACAGGTAAAAGGCTTGACACACAAAACCCCTTTTTCCCCCCCCAACAGCTCTCATACTTCAGAACAGAAACAGAAAGCCTGCTTAGCTCGTCTCTGAATGAAGGTTTGCCCATGTAAATATTATTACGGTATGCAAGAACTTAAAAATCTGCTTAACCCCTATTACAGCTGATCTGGGAAACAGCGGTACATGCAGAAGTTATGTAGAACAGCTCATCTATAACAGCTCCTGCATGTTCCATGCTGCTTCAGGAAGCAGATATTCCCCTGGAAGCGTCACAACCCCAACGCACCGTTTCAAGGTATCCCAGAAGCCACCCACCGCCTCCTGCGGGCCCTCTCATGCCCATGGCCACAGCCCGATGGCCCAGCCCCAGCATCGCGTCCTCAGGCAGCAGTGAAACAGAGGCAATAGGCATCGTGTTCCCAAGCAGTAATGTCAGCCCCTAGGTCAGAGGGCCGGCCACCTCTCGCTTTGCTGCTCTGGGCTCATCTCCACACCAGGCCCAGCAGAGACCTAGGGGCTGCCAAGGTGCGTGTGCAGAAAGTGAGGCAAGATGTCATCACCAACACCCAGCATTTTAAGAAGGAAACATGACTGCTGGAAACATGGCCTGTATCTGAAGTGCCAGTGCTGCAATCTGCGTGGTTCTGGCAGCTCAAGCTTCTTTTTCCCTTGCTTTCTGCCCTACATGTGGGAAAAGGGATGCTGGACTCTCAAGCATTTTGCCTCAGAGTAAGAAAAATCTGGGTATTGCAGAGGAAGCTGCTTAGCTCCACAACACCTTAAATCAGAGACAGCTGGCACTGCAGCCCCACCTCTCCTATCCTGTAGGAACTCACGTTCCTGCTGCCAGCACAAGCACATTTGTGTTGTGCAGCCACACTGAGAACTGGATCAGGAAACACGTGAACCACCTGGGTCAGTTTCAGCACCAGTGGTTTCCCCGATACGGCTTGTGACACTGCCCCACATCTGGGCCACCAGGGGTGAAGCTGCACCAGCCGCCAGACAAGACGGCTTCCTTCGGCTGCGGCGCAATCCGAGAGCTTCCCTGGAACCAGCTGGGCAAAGCCATCAGCAGCAACAGGCCTGGATCTTCTGCATCTTCAGCTCTTCAACTGCACTTGCAAGCAGCGAGTACCATTAAAAAAAAAAAAAAACACCAGCAGACCTTGACACAGCAACCTCCACATTGTTTAAGAAATGGACATTAAGTCACATTCGTGACGAAAGCGAGAGTCAAGAAAAGCTTCTTAACGTAACGGTCGTACATTCTGGGTGTCTCAGATCAGCCCCAGCCAGTAAGCCTGGACAGCAAGCAAAATCAAGAGGCACAACTGAACCAGGCATACCCCACTGCACGGCAAACAATGATGAGGGTGTAGATGCTGCTGTTAGCATTTGCTACTTTGAAAGAAAAATGGGCAAAAAGCTGTTTCCAATTCCTCTTGGACATTATTTTAAGAGCCCTTACTGCTACGCTGATGTTAAAGCTTTCTGGCAGCACAGATACTGCAGACGCCATGGATCTGCTGCACACTAATTCTGAAGTCCTACACCACATGGATCTTAGAGCAGTTACCCAAATTTACAGAAGTAAAGCACTGCTCTCCTTAGCGGTATTATTTTAGCTGTCTTACACTTACCTAGCAGCCTGTATTACTCTTGCTTAAGCATTACTTGAAAGCTGTCAGTAAGGTTTAAGTCAAAAATCTTGTTAGAGTAATTCACAGGCTGTTGCCAAAATGCATTTTCATTCAGAGATTCAAGTTTCAAAAGAAATAAGGATTACACAACCAGAACAAAACAACAGGAGAGAGAAGAGACATCAAGAAATCCTACAGAATTTCTAATAGTCTCCTTAATTCAGCAATCTATTATGACAGAAGTCAGCCTTATTGAGACAGCGACATAAGGCATCTATACTGCTCTTGCGTATCTGCCACAAAACAACCACGATTTCTTATCCATTCTCAACCCCTTTTTTTTTGAAATGCCCACAAGTTTAACAGCAGCACATCATAAATCAGAATTCCTGGGCAGTACAATAAGAGCTGGCAAACGCATTTTCCCCCTACTTTATCTTTTTCCTATATAATATCACCTTCACAACTCGCACAAAGAATAAACAGACCCAGCATGAAATGTTACAGCATGTTAAGTCAACTGAAACAGTAAAACAAAGAACATTTGTGCAAAAAATATATTAATTTCCTAATTTATTGTTATTTATAGAAAACTATATTTAATATTTGTAAATTAAGTTAAAAGACAACCTCCAAGTACCAGCAAAATCAGCCCCATAAGGTTGTATGACTGATTGCTTTTTTTTTTTTTTAAATGCAAAACTACAGGCAAACATAAGCATGTTTCTCCTCTAACTAAAAAGACGGAAAGATTACTGTTGACAGAATTCTTAGAAATACAGAAACAAAACAAGATCTCTACTGTTGTTTTGTTTGGCTTGTTTTTTGTTTGGTTTGTTTGCTTAACACAGTGTTTTCGTAGCCCTTGGAGAAGGGCTCCAGCCATCTCTCTACACTAGCACGTGACTTTGCTGATACAAAAGGGCCATCCTCTCCCTCCTTGCTCTAAGGGCTGATGCTCACATAGGTCCCGGTGAGCTGGAAGCGATCCAGAATAAAACCACTGAGGAGAAAAAGACAAGGCTGACTTCTGAGCCCCACTGCCTTCCAGATCCAGCTTACCACAAGGCTGCCTGAGGGCTGGTGCCAGCACAACAGCACAGCACTTTTTCAGAATACCTTTGGGAAAAGCTCCCACACCAACAGGCCGAATACAGCCACAACCTGGAGGCCTGCATTCTTCAGCAGGGGCCCTCACCTACCTCCACTACACATAAACAAATCCCCATTGCTTCTGGCGTTCCTCAGCCCGTCCACCACAACCGGCCTGAATCCGATCCGCCCAAACACCAGCAGCCCGGCTGCCAACAGCAGCTCCCTGCTGCTGATCCTTTCTAAACTGCTAAAACCACTCCAAGCTCTCTGCATCCCCAACGCCAACAGGGTCTTCCCCACTGTACACGCACCGGCCCAGACCCCAAGGAAGGGGGCTGCAGCCTTCTCCTGTTAGCCCCAGCCCCCACCCCATGTCCTGCTGCTACACGTTACACCGCTTCCTGCCATTCCCCACAGCCTGTCACTCAGCACCAGAGGGGATGAGTAGGAGGAAGCAACTCCTACCCTCCCTGCCACAAGAAGCTGCATGCTCGGAGCGCACCTCTAAGCCACAGCCTCTGCCCCTTCTTTGCCCCCTTTTGTCTAGGGCGACGAGGAGGAAGGAAGAGAACAACTAGACACCATCTTCCTGGAACCCCACGCTCTAAATCAACCTGCCCCAACAGAGAACAACTTCTCTGAGGGATGTTTTCATATGCTTGCAGTAAGCCAACCATTACTCAACCTCTAGCAGTCGCTGAAGTGACTGCTCGCAGTGCGGAGCACTCCTTTGTTTTGCATGCCCCTGGGTCTTTCTGTAGTGAAATCTAACTGTTAGGGCAAAACTTTGATCTTTGAGATAAAGGAGTGACAAGCGCCGGGACGTGCTAAGGGATCACCGCGACACACAAAACAAGAACCCGATTTCTACGTGAAGATTAAAGGTTACGAAGCAAACAATGAAAGGCAAGATCCTGCAGCGGTTCGACACCACACTACGACCAAGGCCAAACAAAACGGCTCCCTTCAGCAAGAGGCACACAACCCACGCCAGCCCCCGGCCGCCGGTGTTCCTAAACAGGGCAGCGACGGCCGGCGAGGCGAGAGCAGGCACAGAGCGCTTACGGCGCGATCGCTCACACACGCCCGCGGGGCAGCTCCCGCCGCACGGCGAGGGCCGCCCCAAGCCGGGGCAGCATCGCTGCGCCCCAGCAC
>VXAV01005337.1:10556-46250 GCA_013399715.1 Alectura lathami | reverse complement strand
TCCGCGACTAGTTCCTGTGATTGCGTCCTTCCCCGAGGAGGAGCGGTGCGAGGGGTCGGGCCCCGCCGGCGGGGGTTACCTGTCGGGGAGGGAGCGCACCCATCCACGGGCGTCGCCTGAAAGGGGCCGTCGGTAAAGCGGGGCTCGGGCAGCGGATCACCATCAAGAGGCATTGGCATCCGACGCTCCCGTGCACCAGGAAGGAGATCGCCCGGCAGCAGCGCTTTACTGCAGGAGCTTTTGCAGCAGGCGGTTGCGTGTCGCTCGGTTGCAGTGCGTCGGTGCAACGCTGGGGAAGAGCGTGCCCGAGGAAATGGGCCGAGGGCTTGCTGTGCCGCGGCAGGAGCGCAGCAAAGGGCTGTGGGCGAGCGGCGTTGGCTGCTGCCCCGGGATGTGCCAGCTGGGTATGTCCTAAAGCAGCAGCTTACACAAATCTCACTGGGCTGACACGTTTTTAAAAGGCAGAGGATTGCTGTGGCAAGATAAAATAGAAATGTAAATTATAATAGTAGAAAATACGCACTGTTTTTGGTGAGTTTTTAAATTCAGGGGACAATGACCAGGAGGCACCCAAAACCAGCTGACGGAAGAAAAAGGAATGGAAGGTCGGAAGCAGACATAACCCTGTGGTCTTGGTTTGCTGTTTCCTCTGTGCCATGCTTACCTCCATCCCAGCTATAGTGTTGTCTTAGTGGTACCGAATATCACTTCTTGTAGCTACTAGGGTCTTCAGTTATGGCCTTCTATGGAGGTAGCCCCAGCCACACAGAGGCAGTGGAGTTATGACCAGCCTGGCCTAGAGAGAGACGCACTTCCCTTTCTCCTTTCTCGTTTTTCCCTTTACGCAGGGTAACTAACCTGCAGCTCACGTACGGCACAAGCGCTATGGCTTTTGCAGTAACCACCAAGAAGACTGTTAGCGTGGAAGCGTTTGACAGAGCACTCGAGGGCAGGAGTCAAGGTTTGCAAGGTTTCCCAAGGTGTTGTGGGATTTGGCTGTACGCACACAGTTGTTAAGGATCCCAAAGACCTGTGGGATGCTCGCGTCATTTCCCGTTAGGGAATTTGCATACAAGCGTGTTAGGAGTTGGACTCGGTGACCACAGAATCCTAGGGGTTGGAAGGGAACTCTGAAGTCCAAGCCCCTGCTAAAGCAGGTTCCCTTGTGGGTCCCCGCCAACTCAGCACATTCTCTCTCCTCTATTTTCTGAGATCTGTGGGATGTATCTTACTGGGACAGAAAGAGAGGTCACTCCTACTTTGCAGTTCTCCGTTGTGTTTAAGATAAGATACTGAGGGCCCAGAAGAAAAATATACATGTATAAATAATGTGAGACATTTTGCAAACGTGTTTTAATCATTTCAGCTGTATTTGCTTTGTTTACTGCTTTTTTTAAATCATGTTTGACATTTGAGCTATAGGCTGTGTGGTACTTCTGTGCAGCCCGTTGTTAGCAAGAACACCAGGACATGCACCTGAGCCTCGAAACACAGCGTACCAGCGCTTTTTGCAGGGTGTTGTTTATTAAACACAAGCTGACGCGTCTCCCTTTGCCTCCGTCCTGCACTTCTTCAAGTACTCCATTCCCTGCCCTTGAGTGGTAATTTTCCTCACAAAATTTTGGATGCTTATTTTTTATATCAAGCTTGATCAAACTTCTATGGCCTGTAGGCATCTCTGACCTACTTTTGACATTTTTGTGGCACTATCTTCTGCAGTTTTTTCAGCTTTAAAAAAAAATCTATTTATGTGTTTATTATCATAGCACGTAGCAGCTCTCAGCATAGCACAAGGAACCAGAGCCACACAATAATCCTGTGTCATCGCTAGCCCAAGCCAAACGCCCGCCAGCCATTATCGCATGTCCTCGGTGAGTCAGCTGAGCACTTGGATGCCTTCTAAGTGCTGACACAGAGCAGAGAAAGGAGAAATTACTGGGAGAGCCCCCGGTTAAGTCGCCGTGCAATCAGAGCGCCCATCAGGGAATGCTGCTCTGAAGAGTTACAGAAGGATAATGTAACCTCAGCTCCAAGATTTAAGAAGCCTGGAGTGAGTCTTCCTAAAACTGGAGCATAGACTTGTACAAGTCAGGGCGTTGGGCTGTTCCTTTACACGCAGCCGTTACTGTACGATAGAGAATGGCACCGAAATCACTTCTGCTCCACTTCAGACCTTGCTCAGTTTTCCACCCCCTTGGGTAAATTTTATCAATCCAGGAGTGGGACAGGCTCCAGGGAGCTCCATAAAGAGGATGCTTCAGTAGATGGCACTCTGCCTCTGAGTGAGGATGAGGAAACACCTCGGCCGTGGGATTTGATGCAGGGAGAGCCGCTTCCTTTGTGCTCTTAAGAAATTGGAGTGAACGCAAACAAAGCTCTGCCTAACTACGGCGTGAAGCAACCTCTGGCAATTTTCCACAAAACTAGATGTATTGAGTCCTGGCATCTGGCTTCCTCCCTGTTTGAACAACTGTAGTCTGTTTCTGTTTAGGCTGAGTTTCTCCTGAAATCGTACTGGTGAATATCTATATTAAAAATAAAAATAAAAAGAGCTTAGTGATAATGTAGATTACAGACATCAGAATCTGAGTTTAAAGCTGTTCTGCTTGCTCAGCATTTTTTTTTTTTTTCTAATTCATTATTTTATCTTGCTATTCTCTCAATGATTCAAGGACTTAATACTTTTGGCTTGTTGGTTGTTTTCTTGTAATCTTGAAGCCGCAGCATTTCAGAGATGCAGTTTAAAGAGCAGTCACATTGAATTAGTACAGGTGAGGAGACCTTAACCTCCTATATGGGGATGATAAAGGCCGGCTAGGCATTAAGGGAGCCATCACCTTTGGAATCAAATCTGCTGCTAACTAGCAGTAGTAATACAAAACCGTGGTGTTACAGCTTTCTGAATTGCACAGCGTTTCCTTCAGCCCTGAGCAGAAGGGTCAGAAAAGAGAGTGAAGGCAGCATGTGCAAGGCCAAGATTGCAATTAAAAATGACATGGGGCAAATTCCTAAACTGCAAATTAAATTGTTTCAATTTTTAAAGTTTTGTATTCTTGGGTATTAGAAGTATATCCTTTCCTGGTTTTTAAGCATTTATCTATTATCTATTTTCTATCTATTACCTATTTCTCTCTAGTATATATATTTTCTTATTTGACTAGCACACTTTTCTCCATCCCTGTCTCTCTCCTACACTCCCTCAAAATCCTCTTTCCAGACAGATTAAAATCACAGTGAAGCGGTAAATAATAGGCTGGAAATAAATTTGTTTGATAACAGCATTTCTAAAATCTGGAGCCTGGACTATCATTTGCTTCCTGTAAGAGGAAAAATTTGCTGCCATAGCTCAAATAAAGTTGTTGGTCCCTGTTTTTCCAGTATTCATGTCAGAGTCTGAGGTTTGCCTGGTGCTGTTCAAATGAAGAAATGCTGGCTGATGTTTAAGGACGAGTGTACAGGTGTTTTTGCATACATCCCTCCAGTGGTAGCCATTGTTTAGCTATTGACATTGCACCATTGCCAAACTGGTAAAGGAATTCCTGTTCAGCTTCAGGCAGTGGAGTTCTGCGTGAGGGAAATGGTGGTTGCATTTAGTGATGAATAAATGTGGTTTTAGATTTTTCTTTCTTAATTCAAAACCAAGCAAACATGCCAGAGGTATCAGATCCCTGGCAGCTTAAGGGACTGGGTAACTACATATGAGGTAAATTGTTGGACCACTGGAAACCTGCTGTTGAAAATGTCATCTAGTTGCAGCATTCATCTGCCATTTGGCAAATAGATTAAAACTTCCAAATGCATGCTGTACAGAATTCCAAACAGTCTTTGAACAGTAAGGTTACTAAAGCCCTCTCTTGCACATGACTGACTGGAGGTGAGTTGGAGAGACTTTTTTCAGAACAATTTATAGAAGGAGTTGATTTTTTTCTTTGGAAAAAGAATCAGGATGTGGGTTGTGGGGCTTCTGCTCTTCAGAACACCTTCTTTGTAAGAATAAAAGCAAAATGGTTTAACAGTGCCGCATTACTACTCACTTTTCCCCTTCTACGTCTTGAGCTGATGTTTGTTCAGACAGATGAAGGATTACATCTAGGCCATGAAACTGATCAAAAACGTTCGGGTTACAGTTGCAGCCTAAGCATTGCCGCAGCCGCAGCCACAGTGATTTTGATGGAGGCTTGAAGGCCCGCAAGCTAGCCTTCTAAACTTGTGTTCAGGTAGTGCTTTCAAATCAAAGACAATGTATTTCCTGACTGGATCATCCGACTAAGTATTGGGATACCTGAGCTCTGTGCCCTTAGGCAAATTATAGCCTAATCTTTGGGTCTGCTGAGTTCAACTCCCATTAATTTTAAAGGGAGTTACAAAAGCTCAGCACCTCTGAAACTTGCTTTTAAAGCTTGGTGTGAATATATTTCTTACAGATACATTGAAAAGCTGTCTGAATGTTTGTAATACATTTTGAAATGCTTAGTAAGGATGTGTTACAGAAGCACAGTCATTGCTAACGAGTGTCTCACTGAAACTGTCCTGCATTTTTCTTATCTCAGTGCAGTACAGTTCAAATTACCTTAAAATATCTCATGGTAATTAAACCACCCTGTTCTGTAGACGGGACAGAGCAAGAGACAGAAGGAGCATGTGACGGGTTCCCAGGGATCTGCCACCTCACCACTTTTAGGATGGAAGCTCTGGGGTGGATGATCATACGCATAACCTGAAGAGCAAGTGCTGGCAGGAGCCAAACCTGCACATCACACAGGTTCCCCACGGTTTAGAGGATTCCTGCCGAAAAGGCCCAGAGGACGTGCTGCGAAAACAGGCATGTCAGCATGGTGTTTAATAGGTTTGAGGTCCATTAAAGGACAATGAGGCTAAAACCCACCACTAAGTGTACCAAATGCAATGGTTACAATAAATCTGTCAAATCCATGCATAAAGAGAAGTTAACAAAAGTGACCAGCACTCACCAGACTAATACATGCTGGTTTCTTAATGAAGGCGATCTTGTATCAGACCAGATTTTACTCAAAACCTGAAGAAGATTACACTTGTCTCTTCATAATACATTAATTAGAGCAAGGTCATTTGTAGAACTGTTCAACCAAGGGTGGGCGCATGCACCATTCTGGTGAATTATGCAAAAGGATGGGGCAAAAGGAGAACAGCTTTTTTGCCTTTAGCTTCTCTTTTCTGCATAAAAACTTGCAGATGACTTTGAGAAGCAGGACTGCAACTCTGCCCATCGTTAACTTTCCCCGTCCACTCTGGAAGATTTGCTTGACCGGAGGAGAACGTAGTTTAAATTCATTTGGCCACTGCATTTTTTTATTAACTTTTTTTTCCAGTTTTCTGTTCGTGCTGATTTGCAGTCTCACTTGTCTGAGTTATAATCTGCTTGCCCAACAGGGCTTTTGTTCTGGTCTGCCAAAAACTGGAAAAACCTGTTTGTGTACAAGCTTTTTTTTTTTTTTTTTTTTCCCCCGATCTTCCTCTCCCATTGGCAGCTACAGCTTGCAGACATGCAGACAAGGTGGTGCCTACCTTTCATGTGGAAAGCAGCCTTACAAAAAAGGAACCTGTTTGTTTCATTACCCCATAGCTGTTCTAGCCTCATGAAGGCTTCGGTGGATCCTCCAGGAGCTCTCCACGGAATGAGTTTAGGTCATTTTTCTTCAAGCAAAGGGAGGGTGTTTGAGCATGGCTCAGCTCCAGCCTTTTGAATAATATTCTGCAGGCTCTGGGAGAGCCACAGAAGCCAGTGCAATGTAGCTTTTCGGATGCAGAAGCTTGGCTTCTTCACAGCAGCTGCACACAGTGTAGTGTTGACATCTGTAACACCGGACAAACAACAAGGCAGAAAGTTAGTGCAACCTAGTCCAAGTGAAGAAGAAACTTTTTTTTTTTCCCCATCTCTTTCCTTTTCTTCTTGCTTTTTGCTGCTGTTGGAACGAAAATGGGTCAGCTGTGTGGACGGTGCATGCAGCTGCTACGCGACTTCGCGGCCTTGGTTCAGAGGGTGTCCTCGGAGCTGGTGCACATCATTAAGGAGTGCTTAGCTCTGATAAGCAAATGCTCCTGCTTGAAACAGAGCAGCTCGAAAGCCAGACAGCTGTACAAGCCCATCCTGCAACCTCATGAGCGGGTGACAGCACAGGAGTTTCTGCAGCAAATTGAAAGAGGTAAGAGCTCTTGGTTACTGAACGGGTGGTGAAAGACTAAGGAGATGCTTCTGGGGGGCTGAAAGCAGATTGCTTTCAATCATTATCCTTGGTTTGATGCAGGTAATGCTGTTTGAAATGATCTGTCATGGAACAACCTTTGGAATGATTGTTGTGCTGCTGGTTGTTTGGAATATGCGTGGGTTAACCTCAGCTGGTGCCCCTGCCCTTTGGACACCAGAGTCCCACGCTGCTGGTGTGTTTCACCGACTGCTGCATATCAAGCACTGGCTAAATCCTGAAGTGCGCATAGGGTTAGACCTTTCAGCTTTGTGTGCAGGGGGATATCTTCCGAGGCTGGAACATTTTCTTCCAAAGGCTAACATGCTCCTGACCATGTAAGAGTGTCTTGACAGTTTCCCAGCTCAGCTGAGAGATCATGTTCTGGAAAAAATAGTGAGAAATCTGTGACCCCTCTCAGCACCCACTGGTGCTTCCTGAAGAGAGTAAATGTTTGTTCTCGTGAGAAACCCTTTCCTCTCTGAGATGGGTTCTACAAAGGGCTGGGATGTCTTGGCTCCTGAGGAGCTGGGACACAGCAGCAGGGAGCCTTGAGCTTCCGTGGCAGCAGTACAGAGGTGGCCATGCGTGCTGTCAGGAAAGTCACAGTGTCTGTGGCAGGAAATACACAGTGCCCAGGAAGACAGACCAAGGCAAATTCTCTGAGTGACCAAATCCTGCTGCCAAGGTAGAGGGAAGCACAAGAGCCTCAGGAAGAGAACCAAGACACATCCCTCTTACTTTAGCACTCGCCTGTGTATGTTATTCCAAGATGGGATGGGAAAACCCATCCTCGAATTTAGACAAATTATGATAAGCAGAGCCAATATTTGGAGAGTTTGTGTGCAAGGAAAGACTTTGTGGTTGGTCATAATTATTTGTTAGCCAGGGCAGCAAATGCTTGATAAGTAGGTGAAGATTTTGAGCTTTGTCATTCTCCCAAATAAATGTGCAATAGATATGTGAGAGATTGAGATACTCGGTGTGTAAGGAATGGAGTTAAACCACATGAAGAGATGACTGGTTTTTCTCAAGGCTTCTTGCACACACTGGCTAGTCCTTCCCTTTGTGTTTATTGTTAATTATTAAACAAAATTGATCTTTATATGAAGCAGTTCTTCTGTGAAACACACTCACCTAACCCTGAAGCTAGGCATTTGTTACTCTTGACATGTCAGCAGCTTCTAATGGGTTGGGATACTGGCCGAGTTTTGCATTGAGGCATGAAAGCTCTCACCCTTCACATCCCTCGCATCTCTGTTATCCCATGGGAGGTACAAAAGCTAGCTCTTGTAATAATAACTCACAGAGTTATTTCAGTCTTTAATGTACTGCTTAAATCTCTTATCTAAAGATGCATCGTGTACTTGTGTGCTCCAACAGTCGATTTTTACTACATTCCCTTTTCAGCAGTTGATACTGTTGAGCATTGGATCGATGGTCTTTTTTTTTTTCCTCTTTGCTGTTCCATTCCAGGCATTATGAGCACATGATGCAGTGACTTACAGAAATCATGCAGACTGCTATTGCTCTGCTCTTGATGGCTGTTGCTGAACATCTGGTTTATTCATATGGGAACTATCATACTCAAGAACAGGTAGACACATGCTAGGAATTTGAGCCTGTGGCAAGCCCATTTGCACTCCATGTTGCTGTTCACTGGAAGCCTGTATTACAGTGTGAAGGATAGGAAATGCCACAAAAAATAAAAAGTAGTAAATTAAAAATACATACTTGCTCCTAGCTAAAAATGCCATTTTCAGTTGATATATTTTAGCAAAGATCTTCTGTAATTCAGGAAAAGACAAAGAGTTTTATGGAGAACAGGAACATCTGCATTTATACTGGATAGCATAAAAGTGTCTAAAGGTTATAATTTATCTTGCATCCAATCACTGGCTTCAAGAACTTCATAAGAGGCATTGCCACGGACAGGTTATTCCGGCTTCGTTTATTACTGCTGCTCCTGGAAACATGAAGAGGATAGATGTGCTCTGTTGCAGTATAAAAACCCTCACGTGTTTGGCTGGCTGTAAACTTTAATTTCTTTTTGTAAACCATCCTTTTTCAAGTGTAATTAAGTCTGTGCTGTAATTGTATATTTTTAGGTTTTGAAATGTCACCACTTGGAAGGGACCCTCTGGAAGCCTTGAGGACCTTAGCATTTTCAGAAAACCCAGGTTTACAGCAGTCTGCTGCTCTCTATTACTTGCATATGAGCCAGCACAGTAAGTTATCTCAGTGCATTAGAAAATTGCCACATAACTTTAAATAAAATTATCTTTTCCAACTGTGAAACTCCCTTGGATTCATTAATCAAAGGGTGGTGGTTTTTTTTTTTTTTTTCATGCTGTATTGTTCACCAGGGAAAATGGAAATGCTGTCACTGCCATATGGGCAGAATCATTCTGGGCTTTGCTATGAGGAGATATACCTCATCATTGTGGAAGAATGTAATTAATATCATTGTAATACTTCTGAAAAAAAATCAGCTGAATCCAAAGTATCTAGAGTCAGTGTATTCTGAATCTGCTGAGAGTAACACAGTCAAAGTCTGGTGGCAGGAAATGGTCGTAGTGATCTTTTAAGGTTGTACCTTCTATGATTTTTGGAGTAGGACAAAGCCCTAGAAGCCAGCTTGTAGTGGAGACATGAAGGAAACATTATGCTTTGCACCCACTACTCCATGGGAGTGCTTGGCTCCTGAGGTAATTTGTAAACAGTTAGAAGTCAGCCAAATAGGATTCCACCAAGAGTTTGGGTCCTACATAAAGCAGAAATACCAGCAACAAACAAGCTGTGATTTATTTGTTTATTTGTTTTTTAAATTGTTGCCTCAAGCTTTATCCCATGTATTTTTTCTGGCTAAAAAGTGCAGACTGCCACAACACAAGGACCTGCTATGAGGTGAAACGACTTGTTTAGTAGCAAAGCATGTTGGCTCTCTTCCCATAATGTTTTTGAAGTACTGGATTATTCAAAACCTCTGCAGGAAACATGGCCTGTTTTGCTTGTAGCCGTGTAATTTAAATAATGGGGAACATCACTCAGCCCATTTATGGTAACACCTGAGGCCCAAGACCAAGGAGAGAAAAATGAGAGCAATGTGAATGATGAGGCTCCTGAGCATCTCCTCTCATTCCTGCAGTGAATGTCCCCCTGCCAGCAGAGCATCTGGAGCCCTTTTATGCCTTACTACGGTCTGCTGACCTGGAGGTGCAACAGATGTCTTCCTTGTCCCTTGTCAACTTTTTGCTGGAAGGAAACAGTGAGTAAATAACAACACATTTCCCATTCTGGTGTAAAAGTGTCTCTTCAGCAAGACTCAGTGCAGAAGGAGGGCACATCTCCATAGCCAGGTTTATATGAATCTAAATTCCTTTTTGTGTTCTAGATAGGACAGATGTGAGTCTGTTTGCAAGCCATAGATTCTTGATATATTCAGTCCTCTCAGCAATGCTATATCATGTGGCAAGAAATCTTGGATCTGTGTGGAAAGGCTAATAAATTTTTCTCAGGCTGATGTGGGAATAGCTGTACTGTTCTCAGTCTTAGACTGCGAGCCTTTCCAAGCAACACTTACCCTTTCCAAGCAACAGATACAGCTCTCAGAAACAAACTCTGCCTGTGAGACAGTGCTCATTTTCCTGTTATTTATTAACTGAACCTCAGGCTTAAATTGCCTGCAGATTGGGAAAAAAAAAAAAAAAAAAAGATACTTAGATATTTAGTAGAATTGATTTTCTTCTGTAGCTGATAGGGCCCATTTAACTGAGATAGGATCTGGGAGCTGCAGATGACCAGATTCCCAATACAGTTCATGGTGATTGACAGGGCTTGAACATTCCACACCTCCTCAAAGGAGAATTTACTGCAGCTACTACGGCACTCTGGCACCTGGGCCACAAAAGGTATCCATCACTCCATCCCCGACCAACAGAAGACAGGACTAATCTTCAATTAAGAGTGTTCTTTTTTTTAATGATCTTGCTGCAAATAAGATCATGGCACTACTTACAAGTAAAAATATACACATATATATTTATAAAGGTAGACTTCAGAACAGGGGGGACAGCTGAGTAAATTATGAACCTATCAGAAAACTGCAGTTACAGTTTCCAAAATGAACCTTATGCTTGAAAACAGAATTGCTCGCAGAAATATTTGGGAGTATCTGAACATCTCTTACACTCTGACATGACTCTGAGGATGAGTAAGCAAACCAAGTAAGGGATTGTGAGTGCCTTCCAGGCTGTCTCTGTGTTAGGTCTGTTTTGCATAAGCAGAATTATAAAAGACCTCCAAAGCAGTCAAAGGAAGATACATTCTCTTCACAAAGGCATTAACTGTTTATTTTCTGGTTTGTCCATTTATTCTTGAATTTATGAATAGTTGACAAAGACCTGGTTGTCCAAATGGGTTTACTGGAGCCAATTCTGGATCTGCTTGAGTCAGAGGATCCCACTGTCCAGTGCAATTCCTGTGCCTGCGCCATGACTTTGGCTGTTTCGGGTGAGTGTGCAGTTCTTTCCCTTTATCCTCTGCCATGAATCCATTCTTACGGGTTCTTATGTCACATTTCAGTGTGAAACAACTTGTTTGCAGTTGGTTTAAGAGTCAACAGATGCCGCAGCAAATCTTGGTATTCTTGTATCACAAATTCAACCTTGTTTGATTCTGGTTAAGATCTTTTTCTCAGTGTTTCTGGCCTTCATTTTGTTATGATTACAAGCCTTTTTCAGATTTCCAACCCAAATACATTCATGACCGTCTTATCTTGTGTCCCTATTGGCTTTTAACTTCAATATTTCTCTCTCTCTGATGTCTATGCCAATGAAGCTCCTTCATTTTACTAGAATAAGAAAACCAAGCTCATTTAAGACTCCTCTTGTAAATGAGACTATCTTCTTCAAGTTAACCATGGAAGTGCTGCTTTCCTTTTTATCCCATCTTTTACTTATCTGCAGGTTAAAATATTTTTGCCCTCAAAAACTATTTTTGAGCATTACATATTATTACAGTTAAGTACACTGCATAGTCCATTACTTTATGTGGAATGCAAACGACCTCCTTTAACGTCATTGCTAAAATTTTAGATGCCTGCCACTAGGGGGGCTTTCAGTCCCTATTGTCAGTGGAGTTTTTGTCCTGGAGATCTACAGAGGCAGATCCCTTCACCTTTTTCAAGTAGTGCACAGAGAAAGGGACTTCTTTGGGAACCCAATGACGTTCCTTGGCCCTGAAGGCACTCTGGCCCTCCTAAATGTCTCTGTCTAACCCAGGTTGCGGGGAACCCTCAGCCACTCCAGATGCATTCTGTGTAGAGGGCAGTCACCTAGTGCCACTGCACGCTCCCTAAGTGCCAGTGTACTTCTGAGCCCAAGTAGTTCACATGAAGCACTCAGGGAGCTCCTGTAGACTTTTATGGGAAGGCACCTGCTGGACATCGTGGTAGGCAGTCCCGCAAACACATAGGCTTTGTTGCTGCCTGGGATTTAGATCACTTTTGAAGATCTCTGTCTCAGGGATATAGATGGACTGGATCCATCTATTCCTCTTCTGGAATATGTTTTCCTACCACAGCAGCGAGACTAAAGCAAGAAGTGATTTACTAGACTTTAATTTACTGATTTCAATTCAAACTCACAGATCCTGGTATCTTAAAGGGTCTAACTGAGAAAAGAATTCTGTTCAGTCATGACCTTCAAGTACACCATTCATGCTTCAGGCTGATTTTTAAAAGATAAATATGGAAGCAGAACAAAATTGGGAAGATCCTTTAGATAGCTCTGAGGTGACTAAAACTGTAAATCCAAGAGTGGCAGTGTGTCTTAACTCTGCTGCAATAAGCATCTAAGACTGTGTGCAGAGTGAAGCTGTTTGGCAACATGACTGCAAGTGATATGTGAACTGGGATGTCCAGTACTTACCAGCTGCTAGAAACAGCCAAAAATAAAATAGTTCATTCAGATTAAAAGGATTTGGAGGTTTTGTTCCAATACCGGCATTTGTCCACACAGCAAGAGGACATATGTAGATTTGCTATCATCTGCTTCAGTCTGTATGTGGAGGCAACCAGTTCTGGGCTAAGAACTCTTCTCAGAGTAGATGGGAACAGAACTAAATGTTCACAACAAGGGTTCAGGGAGCCATTAAGCTAAACAAAAAGGATGCAGTGAGTGCAGAGCACATTCCGAGTTGTACTGCCAGGAAAACTTTCAAGCACACAAATAGCAGAAAGTGGAAAGAAACAATTTATAAATGCAGGTTTCCAGGTGGGTTATTCAAACCCAGCCGGGATAGATGTTATTGATTCTCTTGCTTTAGAGTAGTATATGTGGTTCCCTTCTAAAAACATTCTCAAGGGGATCAGTTGTTGCACTGGCATCAGACCCATGTTACTTAGATAAGCAAGTGGACCATGGAGATGATAATACAGCTATACATCGTGGTGAGATAGATATCTTCATCCATTCTGTCACGAGTTGATGGAGCAGATAGTGTTCAGCATTCACATTATCTGACTAAAACTAGAATGAGAACAGAGAGAAGGATTATGGAAAATGATTTATGTAAAAATCAATCCATCAGACCCACAATAGTGGGCTGTAACAAAGACTGCAGAGCTGAACTTGTCAGCTAGTCAATGACCCATGGGAAAACAAACAAAGCTATTTTGTTTAGTTGTGGAGGCTTCCATTGTGTGGGTACCTATTGTGGTTTTTCCACTCACCCACAATGAGAGTGGGTGCTCCAGGCAGGAGCAGGGTGCCAGGTCCGTGTATCATAGAATCATGGAATGGCTTGGGTTGGAAGGGACCTCAGAGATCATCTAGTTCCAACCCCCCTGCCGTGGACAGGGCTGCCAGCCACTCGCTCACTAGATCCAACTGCCCAGGAACCCATCCAGCCTGGCCTTGAACACAGCCAGGGATGGGGCAGCCACAGCTTCTCTGGGCAGCCTGTGCCAGCGCCTCACCACTCTCTCAGGGAAGAATTTCTTCCTGATGTCCAACCCAAACCTCCCCTCTTTCAGTTTTAGCCCATTGCCCCTTCTCCTACCATTATCCACCTGTGTAAAAAGTCGGTCCCCTTCCTGCCTGTAAGCTCCTTTCAAGTACTGGAAGGCTGCAATGAGGTCTTCCCGGAGCCTTCTCTCCTCCAAGCTGAACAGTCCCAACAGTGTCACCTCCACCAAAGCAGGCTGTGAGAGCCCATGTGCCACTGCAGGGTCCCAGTGTTGACTGCCACCGGAAAATTGTCTGAGTGAGCTGTCATGGAGCTGTCATTTGCAAATCAAACCAGTTCTGTTTCTTAAAGGAAGAAAAACCTTTGAGGCACACAGTGACTCACTATTCTGTCATGGTCACCTGCGTCCTTCAGAAGATCTTCAGACTGGAAATGTCCCTGAGAAGCTCTCTCACAAGCGGACATGCAATCTCCTTTCCCTGCCCTAGAAGAGAAGGTAGAAGAAAAAACTTGCCCAAATTTTGTCCAGACATTCGTAATCCCTTTGCCCAAATGTGAGTTTCTCTTCCGCAGCCATAAACATTAATGGAGCGTATTGTGTGAAAGAACAGTGGAAGCAGCAATATCTGGATGCTCAATTTTTTGCCCTTCTCCTTTACTCAACTAATTAGAGTGTACATCACATCAGACTGGTTTCTATCAGATGGAGCTGCACAAAATAATTTCTGCTTCTGCTAAGGGAAACAAAAGAACAATACACAGGTGAATTATATTGGAGAAAGACTTGTCTACAAAACTGACCTGAAAATTTCACCACAGTAATTGCTCCCCATGTGACAGAGCTATTTTTAAATACACAGCTTTTCCCATAACAATCATTTCACTCAAAAATTATACACTTTTTTTTCCACCATAAAATGTATTTCCTTCAGTATAAAAGGGGCTTATTCTGGAATACTAAACTGATCTCAGCTGAACTATGCTTGAATAGATATCCTGGATTATCTGTGTGTGTCAGTTCCCCAGTACAGCATGGCCCCAGGAATACAAGAAGTTTTTGCTCTCTTAACTCTCTTAGTTGGCACCTGATCAGATCAACCATTCTGATCCAAATGCCTTCACATTTCTTGCTTTATTGTGCATCATGTTTCCATTAGCAAGCTTTGAGGGACTGGCCATTGTATACACAATCTAGAAATGTACATAAGTGAGGACTTCATTTTTGCTCAGATAAACAATGAAAGATATATACTATGGGCTTCTTCCATTTCTGAAAAATCTGCAGCATAATGTGATATTGAGAGAATTCTTCATTGGTCTAATTTCCATTTAAAGGTCATCAATGTTAAAGAACACTAGCAACACCTTATTATTTCAAAATTATGCCACTAGCATGTTTATAAATAAATGGTGAGATAAGTTATCTTAATTGTCCTACTCACAAAACAAAGGTATCAAACCAGCTGTGACCTGTGACAAATCCAGAAATCACGAGGTAGTTTCTTTCCCTTTGAGCTCTTGGAAGTTTTAATAGGTTCCTTGGAGCATGCAGAGAGAATTTCATATATGTAAAAGAATCAGAGAAGTGAACTCCAAAGAAAGCCAGTCCTGCTGGCTGTCCTGCTCCTGACTCAGTAAAAAGATGCTGCATGGCAATGTCTAATTTCTTTCTTACTCCAATTTTTTCCCCAGAATCCAACCGAGAGGCTATGGGTGCTGCTGGAGGAGTTACACCTCTACTGTCTCTTGCCAATTCCTATGATCCCAGAGTCCAACAAAATGCAGCTGGTGCTATTCTCAACCTCACACAATCAGGTACTTTCTGACTCCTGTTTTATCTAAAATTGCTGAATGAAAATTTCTCACCAGTAGAAAAATACATAAATCAAAAGGATTAAGGCAAAAACTAAAGCTTATCTGAACAGCTCTAGAGCCTAATGACTGTGCATATCCCTTGGAATAATGCCTCCAGACGAGTGGGAGGAAAGGGAGAGGACACACTAACAGCACTTTACTTTTTTAAATGGCAGAGAGGATCCAGCAGGTCCTGTGCAAGGAAGGAGCCCTGCCAGTTCTCACCTTGCTGCTGGAGTCCCCTGACTCAGAAGTGCAGGTATGGCCCAGGTCACATTTTCAAACAAGAACAGCGTGGCTGTAGGGAGAGCACAAGCCACAAAACTGGGAAATGCAAAGGTGGAGGGAGGGGAAGGTTTCTGTAGAGAGGTGGGGTGGCGTGTGACAGTGTCTTGGTAGAACTCCGCTCAGTCAGACAACCTCTGTTCAAAACACACGATGTGTTTAGCTCCACAAGAGGTCTGTAATGCTAGCACAGGCTAATGCATGCACAGCGTTGTTCTGCAGTTACCTTTCTGTGCCTTTTGGATCATCAGGCCAGCTGCTGATAGGCCTGCTCCTCTTCTCTTTTTGCCTCCTTCCATCTTCCCCTCTAAACAATTTTACTAAGAGTTTTAGAAGGCATAACTCACAAAGACGTTTTTCTCATTATTGTAAACATCTGGGAAATCTTCCTATTTTATGCCTACCCCAGGCACCTCTTTGTGGTTCTTGATTTAAAAGTATGTCAATGAAAAGGTACGAATCAGAGTTGTAAACCTTAAAGCCCACTAGTGCATTCATTCAGTCTGAGCAGCACAGGATTGTCTCCTGCCCTATTTCTGTTATCTCTGTTCAGTTGTAAATGTCAGAAGTGATGGAGCCTCTGGAACTGCTTTCTGCAGGCTGTTTCAGCATCACCAGCTTTCCTTGATATTTATCTTAAAATTTCTTTCTCTGCAATCCAACCTGTTTCTTTTAACTATACCTCCCTAGTACTTACATGCTTTAATATGTAGAATCTTCCCTGCAATTAACATTTAAATCTTTTGAAAATGATCTCTTGGCATGCTAGGGCAATGACATCTGGCTTCAGTAAATCAGTGTAAGCGTATCGGACAGTGGATGTAGACGAGCTAACACAGGTGTCAGCCGTGGAGTAGCAGTGTTCCCAACCACCAGGGACATCATGGGCTGATGCAGCATGCACTGCCACAGCACGGCTGCTGCTGTAGCTACAGCAGGTTGCATCTCTTCCTGGAGAAAGCCCCTCAGGCTGTCATCACATCTACCCCACAAAATACCTGAAGATGAAAAAGCACTGTATTTTCATCACCTCTCCGTCTGAGCATTTCTCCAATTTAATTTTGCTCTCTTCAGTGACCCTTTTTTTTTTTTTTCTTGGTTCTCCTCAGTATTATAGCTGTGCTGCCCTAAGCAACATAGCAACCAATGCTCAGCACCACGCGGCCATGCTGAGAACCGGGGACAGATTTCTGCTGCGCACACTCATCTCTCTCCTGTCCTCCTCTGTGGACAAGGTAAAGAAAGCTGCAGCTTTCCCCCTATGTGAGGTTTAGCACTGGAGCAGAGCTGTAAAGCTGGGCTTCCAGTTCCAGTCCGGCACAATTCTGCTTATCTACTGCATGGATACCTTTGTGGCATTCTTCCCATGAGGAAAGACACATACATTGAAACACGTATGGGTTCTGTGAGGGCAGTGGTGAAAGCAGAGGGAAACATTAAAGTCCTGGACACTTCCTTCAGGCTAAGATGGCCTGTTTTCTTTAAGCTTGAAATGGCGTGTGAAGTGCTCTGTCCAGGCTCTCATTATCTTTGATCATTGTCTGCAATGGCAAACGTGGATCACCTGTTATGCTACTTCTGGTTTTTCTTTTTTTGGCATCCTAGCTTTGACTATATGGCTTCAAAGAATGACATCTAGAAAATCTTGCATGGCTGGGAGCCATACACCGAAAAAACTTTAGTAAGCTTCAGGTCAGGATTTCAAAAGTAGAACATTAAATTCTGTGTAGTCCCTCCTGGTTGAAAAAACAAAAGCAAGGAGACAAACAGATTCAGTCCATACATTTTCCAATAACTGATCTGACATTCCTAAAAATAAGCCAACAACTGAACCCCATTGGTTCTTCCTCATGAACAACAGGATGACTGATACTAGAGGAAGATGAAACAAACTCATAAAAAAATTGATAAAAAAACATGTCCCAAATTTTGTGCTCTGAAGATAACGTGATAGTTTGCTCACATTATCACATTTATTTTGCATACAATAGCCAAGAACACGCATTACTGAAACCACCCTTTTTTTTCTCTGTTTTTTTTCTCTTTGGCACAAGCAGGTTTCAAGCCAGGCATGTGTTTGCCTAAGAAATTTGTCTACCAGGGGTAAGTGCTACCTTGGAGATAAACAAATGGCACTATTTCTTTTCCTTTCTTTCTCTGCTTTTCAGAGTGAGCACGGTGGCTTGGGAACCTTTCACATTAAAAACAGAGGCACGCTCATTTCCGCATGTTAGTTGGATGCTACAGAAAGAGGGAGGTGCAGTGTGCACACAACGAAACCTGCCTTGGGGCTCCCAGGCAGCGAGGGGCAGGACCCGATGTGAGGGAGTCGGCCTTGTATGCACGGAGCCTTTTGCTCCCTTCCACCTTTCCCAGTCATTAACCCTGGTTAGGACAGAATGTCTCCTGAAATCGCTACCTTGGTGGCGGCCTACCCTCCTCTGACTTCAAACCTGTATTAATCCTTGGCCAGAGGTGCCGCAACAAATGGGGTTTAAATTTGTAACCAAATACCCAGTGCTGTCCCATCCCACAGAGATCAGGGTGTCCCCTCTAACATCATCACATCTCATCATCATCTCCCCCAACAGTGGACACGCAGGTCGAGCTGGTCACGGAGGACGTCCTGCCCAGGCTGTGCTCTCTGCTGGCGTCTGGCAGCAAGGATGTGCGTCGCGCGGCTGTCGCACTGCTCTGGGTGCTGTCCCAGCACCCACGCAACCAGGTAGGGCAGCTCATCCCCCAGGAGCCAGGGGGAAGAGCAGTTCCAGCTGCTGCCTGCATTGATACTGTTATGGTGTCCCATGAGACCTCCCAGCCCTTCTCCCTTCTGCCTCCTTCAGCTGCGCTGTCACTATTTGAGGAGCATATCTTGTGGTGAGTGGGGTCCTAGAGATCCCGTAGTTAATCAGAACACCTGTGAGGAGGCCCAGGGGAGAAAAAAGGTGGAGATGGGTGTCAGATTGCTTGGCTGAGTGGATACCACCCTGCACTCCTCATGTTCTCCTTGCTCTTCAGACCATGGCTCTCCAGGTTTATTCTTTTTTTTTTTTTTTAATTAGGCTCAAGATAATTTAAAAGCCTATCTATCTAAGCTAAATCCTAGGACTTTCCTGTGTCTCCTCATGTCCTTAGCTACAGAGTGGTTCCTTTGCCCAGGTTCAGGGCAAACACTACCATTAGCAGTGCAACACCATGCAAACACATGAAGAAGTGTGGCTAGAAATAAACTGCAGCAAACAAACAAAACAGGCACTCCTGCTGTACCTTCATCCTCCACATGGAACAGCAAAAGCAGTAAGGAGCAACTGACAAATTATTATTTTAAAATATGCTTTTCCATTCCAATAACTAAAGGCATCCTTATGAACATGGATATGAAAGGTTTTTGATAGGCGGCTCAAGCTAACAATAACCTCACAGCAGAGCTCGAATTCGGGCAGATAACGATTAAGGATCGCAGTACTCTACGCAGCAGTGACCACACTGGCCTTAGGTGCCTTTAGGGGCTGGGGCTTGAAATTTCCCCAGGGCGGTAGAGGCCTGGTGCCTCACACCTTGTCGCACATACACAGCACTGCGCGAACCGAATTGTGCCTCCTCTAACTCAGGGACACGATGGAGAAACTGGGAAAGCTCAAGGCCTACAGAGCAGCATCCAGAGCACAGAGCTGTCCAAAGGCTTTGTGCAGGCTGCATTAGTACCAAATGTCCTCACAGCACATTTAACTGCCTCCTGCATCTGAACGCAGTCTGCTCTCAGCAAGCTTACTGCTGAAATATTGCTGGGGGCTATTTGCACAGTAAAACCACCAGTGCATCTCCAGGTTTGTTTTAGTAAGCAAACAGGGCCTTCCCTGGGGGCAAGCGTGGCCACTTGGTGTGAGTGGAGCGAGGCCACGCTCTGAGGAGGGACTGGCTGTCTCCCTCCTCGTGCCTCCCCACCTCCGTGCCCATTCTGGCCTGGATTCTCAAGGCTTTTCAAGGTTCCTTTCGCTCAGCCAGGCTGAATTCTGAGCGCCTGAAAGAGGGACTTCTCCATGGGAACAGCTGTTGGAAAACAAAGCACTGCACAAAGCTAAACTTTACCACCAAGTCAAGTGATGCTTGAGTTACTGCAAATGCCACCCAGGACACAATAGGACAGCATCCACCTGCCCTTTCGTTACCATGAATCAAACACCCAGAAATGCTTCACATGAGTTCCCCTCCCCTTCCTTTTGGTCCCCTGGCCTTGCTGCTGACAGTGATTCCCAGCAAGTGCTGGACCACTTCCCTCTTGCAGGGGAATTTTATTCAATTCTCCAGAGGACTGCCCAGCCCTAAAACTCTAAGGAAGGAGTCAGTTTCTGTGGGAAATGGCCTTTTAAATCACATTCCTTTGAGCAAGGATCTGTCAGCTCCAGGTGATGCTGCTGACTTTCCACTCGAGGCGTGAAAGAACTTTGCTTTCCCATCGTGCTGCCTGACAAACAGGGCACTATTTATCTTGGCAAGCACTGCCTGCCCGGAGACTTCGAGCACAGCATTGCAATTCTGAGCACAGATCCTGCTGGAATGCTTTGCCTTGCTCTTTTATTTTGAATCTGAGGAGAAGCGAGGTCAATACTAACTTGAGCCACCCAAACCACCCATAGTTGTCTCGTGGGTCTCTTGTGCTGTGCAGGATCGAGCCAGGAGACAAAACCTGGATACCAGCCGCCTGCCAGGCAAGAAGGAGGCTCATCAGAATTCAGAGTACTGCCACTTGCTGGTGTAGGTCTAAATGAAGAGGTTTGGCAGGGATGTCATTACATATTGGAAGGTTCATTTAGAGTCTTCAGACAAATTTACTCCTCTCAGGCTGTACCAAATCAAGTAAGGGTACTGTAGTCAACAGGATTATACAGAAAAGAGAACACACAGTCCAAAAGCACAGAAGACTAGTGGTAATTGAACTGGGTCATTCAGAATGATGTGATTTCTGCTTTTGAGGAGAAGTAAAAATAGAACTAAAGAAAGTTTACAGCCATACCTGCATTAGGATCTTTATAGACTTCCCTTCATGCTGCTCTGGTGATCCTGAAACATGGTTTCCAGGCTGAGAATTATTCTATTTTTTTTTCAAAGTATATAGAACCGATGATTTGTTTTACACTAAACACACTTGCCGATGTCTCGATTTCTAAGTAACACAAGTAAAATAGTCTGCTACTAATGAACATAAGAACTGCATAAAGAACTCAAATTCTTAAGCAAAACAGACTGAAAGAAAGCATTCTCCTAAGAGGAAATATTACATTGCTTTCAACTGCAGACCTAACCCAGAGCCTGCTGAGACTGAGTTTCTCTTTCAAACAGCAGTGGCCCCTTAATCCATGCTGTTACAGAGGAAACTATCTGGCCAGTGAGCCAACCTCAGAGGTAAAGCCTGATCCATTAATGTGGTAGGAAAACTAATATGGTAGGAAAACTGTATTCATGGAGAAAGGTAAAGTCCCTCTAAAATATCCATCAGAGGGTAGAGGAACATAACTAATGTCTCAGAAGGTGCTGTTCAGAGCACTTTACTGAAATGATGCCTGATCACAAACTGGTCTAAACGAACAGTCCATTACTGTCAGGAAGATAAATTTCTGGGGTACTTAAGGACACAGTGCTGCTGCTGCTGTTTCTCCAGGCATTTCCCTTGCCTTCCACACCTTTCCCGACCACTTCTCCTTCCAGTCAGGATCACACGTCCTTCCCCTGGCTGCAACAGCTGCTTCTCACATGGCAAAGCTGCCTCTGGGCAGCGTTTGACGCAAACAAGTCACTGCAAATAACGAGTAAATTCTGGACCTTTTAAGAGTAAATACTGGACCTTAAAGTCTCCGGCCTTCTATAGCAAGTGCCAGTCAACAGACCACGTTTTGAGAGGAAGGGCACTGGGCACAGCTGCTTTGCTGTTGGTTTAAATGAGCCAAGTAATGCTCTTCTTGCAGAGCTAAGACCCATCTATCTACAGTTTGCTGCAAGGCTGCATTGCTGTGCTTGGCGATGTCTGTGTGGGATGTAATGGAAATCCTGGTTGTCTTCTCAGGACGCTCTGGTGTGTGCTGAGCTACTGCAGAGCCTGGGGATGCTCCTGTCAGCGCATACAACAGACCCCGTGATTGCTGGCCACACTGCTTGCATCATCCAAAACCTGAGCCTCTCCAAAAACAGACAGGTGGGTACCCTCCCCAACCCCCCCCTTTTTTTTTTCTTTTACTGAACTATACACTGGGAGGTTGCAATTACATTTATATAGAATCAGCATTACCCAAAGAAAGACTTTTAATTATTTATAAAACATACACCAAGTATACCCTGCACAAAATGGTGTGTATGAATAAAAGGGCGTCATGTGCCATGGTGAAAGTTTTTATTTTTCTGTATTTTTCCAATACAATGCAAACATGCTAAAGAAAACAGAAAATGACTGGTTTTCCTATGAGTGATGTGGTTACCAAATTTGAGTGACCACACCATAGGTATAAAACATATTTCTAGCAAAGCTATTTCAAACTAATTAAAGGAACCATCTGGAAGAATCCGTTGTTGGTTAGAAACTGAATCCACATTTCCTAACTCTCATTCTTTGGATGTCTTTAGTTATCCATTTACGGGGTTCAAAACGGATCAAATTTCACTCCCAGTTTGTTAAATGTAACCCCACTACTGATGTATACTTTGCCTGTTTGGCCAGATGCTCGTTGTGCCAAGATGCTATGAAGATCTTTATCACTGACTTTGCTTCCAATGAAATCCACATCCACAGATGCATTTCTCTTTCCCTCGCTTGTTAAGGGTACTACTCAGTTCTCTTAGCTGCTTTTGGAAAGGAACACATCTGTTATCACCGTGGTCAAACAGCGCCACAAGAAGCAATCAATTTTGGAGGGCAAAAACGCACCAAAATCCTTGTCTCTGCCCTTTGCTCCATTTTCTAGTACACACTTTTAGGGATTTAATTACACTTTTTTCCTTTGTTCGTTATCCAGCTACCACTAGTTCCAAAGACTACTTTCCTGACATGTCCAGTGTCTGAAACAAGAACTTCCCTACCTGTGACTTACCTGATTTCAGGCTGAGGGACATCTTTGTCCTTCGTTTTTTACACTGTTAATTCTCAGTCTTGCAGCTCTCATGCTCCGTTTAGCTTTATCAAGATGGGGTTAGGCTGAAGTACCAAACCACAGTACAAAATCAAGTTGTCCCTTCTGCAGTGACTATTCTTGCATTTCTTTGCCCTCTCTCCTATGATATAAGAGACAACTCAATGCAACTGGAAGAAATTTAAACCAACCGAGAGGAAAACTTTGCTATGGGTCTGTGAACCTGACTAATAGTGAGGAATGGGACGAACTTGTCAGCAGCTCTCAAACAGGGATTAGAAATGTGAATTTCTAATAAAGTTTTTCACTTAAATTACCAAAGATAGGAATTACATTATTTTTTTATAGTTGTGAAATCAATTTTTGCAGGGAAATGCATTTCCTCAAACTCAAGGCCCAGAGGAAGAATAAAAATTGATCATGCTTTCAAAATGTACGTAAACTACCTTATTTATCAGTTAGATTCTGTGACTTTATTCTGCCATTGGCAGGGAACCGGTTCATCTTCCTAAGAGCTTTACAATGTGCCTTGAAACATATTTGGCACTCACTGCAGAAGTGAACCTACAGACATGAGTAGGGGTGCCGGGTTTCTAGGGTCAGTTCTAGAACACGTAAGAGTGCTTATCACAAGAGGGAAAAAAGAGTTGGTTTTGTGCCAGCAGGACACAGACTGTGGCAGCTTGAAAGGCAGCAGTCTTGAATCCAGCTTCAACTGCTAAGCAGCAAGTCAAAAAATTCCAATATAAAATGAACAGACAAAAAAGTATTTGCTGGCAGTCATCTGAGCTCCCTTATGGAGACATGAGCAGCTTCCATCATTAGGATTCTCATATGGGCTGGAGATTCAACTTCCCTAATAAAGTCACAGGTGATCCACTCAGGATTCATTCCTTGGTCTCAGAGGCTTTCGATCCAGGTTGGCACAGGTTATGCCTCCTATCTACTTTCAGCTCGGTATCTAGAGCATATACCCCGGTGCAGAGGTATGCACACCACTTTGGGCATAGCAGATTCCATGTAAAAAACAGGGGATAAACATAAATGTTTAATTTATAGCAAATCTCCACAAAAACAGAACTCACCTTAGCTTGCTATGTCACCTCATATTTATGCAGATTAGAGCATTTCAACACCGGAAAGTTTTCAAAGCCTCAGATGCAGAGAAACTGATAAATTTCCACATTACCCCATGCTTAGCTCCGGAGTACTCGTGTTATTCACCTCTGCTGCAAGACTTTAGCAAATGACAGCCTAATTCTAACATACAGCCTGATACAGCGGTAATAGGTCACAAATCTTTTAGCTCCAAAAGCGATCTGCAATCATGAGAACACCCCACAGACAGAGCAAGCCCTGAGAAACACCTAAAATCAGGTGATCTCTGTGGCTCTGAGGTCCCTTGGTTTGTTCAGCCCAGAGCAGAGGAGGCTGAGGGGAGGCCTCATGGTGGCCTGCAGCTTCCTCCCAGGGGAGCGGAGGGGCAGGCGCTGATCTCTGCTCTCTGGGGACAGCGACAGGGCCCGAGGGAACGGCATGGAGCTGTGTCAGGGGAGGGTCAGGCTGGGGGTTAGGAAAAGGTTCTGCACCAGGGGGTGGTGGGCATGGAACAGGCTCCCCAGGGCAGTGGGCACGGCCCCAAGCTGCCGGAGCTCAAGGAGCGTTTGGACACCGCTCTCAGACACAGGGTTTGGGTCTGGGTGGTGCTGTGTGGAGCCAGGAGCTGGGCTCGGTGAGACTTGTGGGTCCCTTCCAACTTGGGATATTCTGTGATTCTATGGCTTGTAACTTGGTTGCATTAGATCTGGGAGAAGAGTCATTGCCATTATTGATGTCTTAGCCCTCAGTATTGCTAAGAGATATTCAGTACTTCTGAAGCCCTTGGATGCCACCAAAACATGATGGAAGTGCTGAACGTTAAACTTTTTCTTGTTTCAGAGAATCATTGAGAGCCCATGTGTTGAAGGTCTCCTCCAGACCATGCTTTCTATTGACATTCAAGAAGATTCTCTTCATTATGTGACATCTTGCCTTGCTGAGCTGGCAAAGCAAGGTAGGGAAGCAACCTCACCCTAAATGGCTTCCTCACACCCTCTATTAATCCTAATAGGAACTGAAACCAAGGTCTTCCCTTTAAATTCACTGGGAGCTTTGCCGTAATCTTCAAGGAGAGCAAGATCCAACCTACTGGCAGGTGACACTCACTTCAGTGTTTACTTTTTTGTTGTTGTTGTTGTTGAATTACTTAATTTTTGTTTTTGCTTAAAACTCTTTGTGCCAAACTTCACTGCTATACGCGGCCTGTCTACTTTTATTTGTAACGTCACCCGGTTTCTCAGCTGAACTCATTTCAGAATAGCAGAAACTACTGTAAGAGGAGAAAAAGATTAAAATACGGGTTTTTTCTTCCTTGAATTTATTGCACACAGATTTTATAAGAGATCCCAAATTACCATCCCTGGACAGTACAGCTCTCCTCGTGGCACAGAGGATAAGCGTAAACTTTCCCATCCTGCTCTGGCATTTCATATTGTCTTTCAGGCATTTCCTCTCTTGTGTCTCTTCTAATTGCCACGCAACTGGTGATGTTTCTTATTTAACTCCACTAGAGGTGCCCAGCAGCTGCTGACAGACGGAGCCCGCTAGGGCTTTTTTATGCAGATCTCATGCATAAAATTACACAGTCTTTCAGTGCACAAAACCAAGAACGTAGAAATCCAACAACCTTTCCATGAATCAAATCCACAGACTTACCCTACTGAGAGCACAACTTCAAGACACAGCCCTACTTTACAACCTAGAAATACTTATTGCAGAAGTTCAGCACTTGTTTGGCTTCTCCAGCTCTGTCTGTAAAGGATTTTGTCACACGGGTTCCGGCAGATTACACATCTTCTTTCCTAGGGCTCCGAAATTTCTATTTAGAGATGACTCTCCCATCTTTTTCTGCCTTCTAGAAGGAGCCACGTTACGCATGGTCCAACGGATGGATGAACCCTTGACAAAGTGCCTGGTGAGACTGGCTGCCCAGCTGGAACATACCGAGCCATCCTTTCAAGCCGCCTCCATCATCCAGCACATGATAGATCACGGTACTGTCACACAGCGTTAACTGTGCTTTCAAAGATATTTATGGGTGCCTGAAGTGAAACGAGCCTTTCTCCAGAGGAGATAACTTGGCAGGTGCTGAACAACATTTAACATTCCTCCATCATCCTCCGTCTGGTCTCAAAAATTTATTAGCATAAAAAAGCCTCCAGTCACCCCTGAAATACATGCGTAGCAGTGCCTGAGTGCATGAGGAAACAGAGGTGAAAATGGACCAGAGACAAAGATCTGGGTCAGGTCTGCTTGCTTGCTGCTCTCTTCAAGCACTGCTATTCTGCAGGGCTAGCGCGTAAGCCAGTTCTGAGCTCCTTAGAGACAGCTTTAGCAGCAGAAAGGTGGGATGATGTAAAATACTGCCTACTAAGGAAGGGAGAACACGTTTCAGATAAAAGGCGTTGCTGCATCTTTTTCTGTCCCTCTCTGCCAGTAAATACAATATGATGGCGTTCCCCACATACAGGAGCAGAGGCAATTGCAAGGGGATGGTTGTGTTCCAAGATTTTAGATCACTTTTGCTGCCCAACCAGCAAGAGGAAAGCATCTTCCTGAACCAAACACTGCTGCTGTAACTCTTGAATTGTTTAGCAGGAGCAGTAAAATAGCTTTTCAGAATGTAGCCTATATATTTAAAATTTTAGTGACAGATAATGAAGAGAGCATGATTTTAATATGCAGAAGACAAATACTTTTATGCCCAAGACCCTTGGCCCGTTCAGCTGAGCGCTTCTCAGATTTGCAAGAAAAAGATATCCAGATGATTCTTGCCACATTCTCTAAAAAAACATGGTTAGGTATTAACCCTTAGACATGAGAGAAGCTGAAGCCTGGGAGGAAGGACTCTAATATGAGAAAATGCAAACCTGTTTCAATCCTACCATGGAGAATTTGCAACTCAGCAGACTCTCAAGTAGCGATCAAACCAACTGCAGCATCGCTTCACAGACGGGTCAGCATGAGAGGCTGATCAGTCTGCGTGTCAGCACACACTGCCTTTAAAAGCTGGAGGCAGAGGCCCTTTGCTGTTCTCTGCAGTGACACAGGCTTACAACAAACAGTTTTAGAAGTGTTTTGAAGGCTCCTGCTGATCTCTGGTTATTCTCCCATTTATACAGAAAAAATGATGCTTTTGCTGAAGCGTCACATCGGAGAGATTCAGGCTTACCTCAAGAATTTTCTGACCCACCAAGAGGTTCGATTCCAGCAGCTGGGCATTTCCACATTCTGCCGATTGCAAGCAGGTATGTCCTCACTGCCTGGCCCAGACTGTGGGGCGCTGCCTGCTCTTATCAGCGGCAAACACCGTGGCTTTGTCACAGCGTGTCACCTGCACCCCAGCCATGACAGCGCTGGGCAGCTGCCTCCGGGGACTGGCTCTGCTCACCTAAGCAAGCAGGAGAAACTCAAGGGTAGCTGCTACCTTAACTATTTTAAAATCACTAAGAGTATCTTACAGTAAAGGCAAAGTATATATTATTTTATTTTATTTTTACACTTTCAGATTAGCAGGAAACAGGACTTTGGGTATAGATGTTTTTTGTCCAATACAAGGATGCGTGGCATTAGACTCAGCCTAAAAGCCTTTTAAATTTGAAGTTTTAGTTTATGTTGATCATGTTGATCAAGCAAGCACAAGCAGATCACACAGCTGGCAAAAGCTGGAAAGCTGCATCTTTTCCATACTTTAAATTCTATTCCTTGATATATATTTTTTTTTTGTTTAAGTTGGGTTTTTTAACTTTTTTTTTTTTTAAGTACAAGTTGAGTACAGATGAGAGATACAATATGATAATAAATCATAATAATAAATATATACTGTGCATCAAGTATAGAGCCAGAGCCAAGACCCGGCTACATTTTTGTATCTGCTGTACAGAAATGGTATGTAAGGCTGACTTTGCCAAGGACCTTTAGACATCTGGATCAGGAGATGTTGGCAGCAAACATTCTTGAATGGTTGTAGGGATGAAAATCGAATTAGTGTCCATCTGCTTTGTGTGGTAGAAGGATATAATTCTACTTTCTGTGTGTTTTACACTGTAATAAGAAACAACAACTTTATCAAAGCTGAAATAGAAGCATTCTAAGCATCAAGGGTAAACATCTGGAGAAGGCAATTGTTGCAGCTCACCTAGTACTTGTTGTTCCTCTGCAGATCCAGAATTCTCGTTGGCATTCAGGAAAAGCCAAATGGCCAAACTCCTCGATCAAGTCCGTCAACAAACAGAAGAAACTCAAGAGCTTCTTAGGGCAGCCATTTGCCATGCAGACAGTTAATATTTAAGCCAAATATCTTACAAAAACTTACCAGATCCATGTACCTGAACTTTTAGAGAAGACAACTCTCTTCATTAGTTCCTGTAGTTAAGCATCTCCTGTTACCTGCAGTTTCATGGCACGAACAGTGAGTGCACAGTGTCTTTATAAACAGAGATGTTCTGATAGCGAGAATGGGACCAGGTCAAAAGACAATCCCCTGCACACTGTGCTTCAGGACTACAGCTGCAGTCCTTCCAGCTGCTCAGTAAACAGCTGTATTGCCTGGATAACCCTCCCTGGTTTGTTTGGTTTTCCTCCCCAAAATCAGAAAGAACTGTATTCTTGAGGTTTTGTTCATGCAAAAGGCCGATTCTGCTGCAGAGACACCTCTCAAGTATGCAGGTTACTCTGCATCCATCTGCTTTTTTTTTCTGTTCCATGTCTTATTTCAGAGAACTCTCCTGAGACATTAACTGAATTAACACATTCTGTAGAAGTAGTAAACTACTGGAAGGTTAGACCAGGCTTCAACATGGTATAAAAGCTGAGGGAGATCTAGAAGAAAAAGTCATTCTGCCAACTAAGACCTCACTATAAAATTTTACTGTGGCCCAAATCTAAGCTCAATTTTGGTGCATGGAGAGGCATTTTATTTGGCTAATGTTTAATTTCAGTAACTGCAAGTTCTCTCCAATTACAAGGAGAAACAAATGAACAAACAAACCCCACAAACACTTAAAAGCTTCTCCACAGCACAGCAAAAAGAGTTGTTAAAAAAGAGAGCAGACATATCCCGGATAAAGCAGTATTCAATGTTCATGTGTGACAAACAGGAAATTTCTTTTGATGTTTCATATGAAAAAAACATGTACCCAGTTATGGGCAGTTGGGTCATTAAAAGAGAGGACCAAGAGGAGCTGGATCATAGAATCGTTAAGGTTGGAAAAGACCTCTAAGATCATCTAGTCCAACTGTCAACCCATCACCACCATGCCCACTAAACCATGTCCCTAAGTGCCACATCTACACGTTTCCTGAATACCCCCAGGAATGGAGACTCCACCACCTCCCAGGGCAGCCTGTTCCCATGCCTGACCGCTCTCTAAGAGAAGAAGTTTTTCCTAACATCCAACCTGAACCTCCCCCTAGCACAGCTTGAGGCCGTTACCTCTCATCCTATCACTGTTACCTGGGAGAAAAGGCTGACTCTCACCTCACTACAGCCTCCTTTCAGGTAGCTGTAGAGAGCACTAAGGTTTCCCCTGAGCCTCCTCTTCTCCAGACTGAACAGTCCCAGTTCCCTCAGCCGCTCCCCATCAGACTTGTGCTCCAGGCCCTTCACCAACTTCGCTGCCCTTCTTTGGACACGCTTCAGGGCTTCAATGTCCTTCTTGTAGTGAGGGGCCCAAAACTGAACACAGCACTCGAGGTGCGGCCTCACCAGTGCCCAGTACAGGGGGACGATCACCTCCCTGTTCCTGCTGGCCACACTATTCCTAATGCAAGCCAGGATGCCGTTGGCCTTCTTGGCCACCTGGGCACACTGCTGGCTCATACTCAGCCGGCTGTCAGCTAGCTCCCCCAGGTCCTTTTCTTCTGCACAGCTTTCCAGCCACTGCGCCCCAAGCCTGCAGCATTGCATGGGGTTATTGTGACCAAAGTGCAGGACCCAGCACTTGGTCTTGTTGAACCTCACACAGTTGGCCTCAGCCCATCGATCCAGCCTATCCAGATTCCCTTCCTTCCCTCAGGCAGATCAACACTTCCTCCCGACTTGGTGTTGTCTGCAGATTTACTGAGGGTGCACTCAATGCCCTCATCCAGATCATCAACAAAGATATTAAACAGGACCGGCCACAGTACTGACCCCTGCGGAACACCGCTCATAACAGATCGCCAGCTGGATTTAACTCCACCACCACGCTCTGGGCCCAGCGATCCAGACAGTTTTTAACCCATCAAAAAGTCCCACCTGTCCAAGCCATGGGCTGCCAGCCTCTTCAGGAGAATGCTGTGGGAGACAGTGTCAAAGGCTTTACTGACGTCTAGGTAGACTACATCCACAGCCCTTCCCTCATCCACCAGGCGGTCACCTGGTCATAGAAGGAGATGAGGTTGGTAAGGAAGGACCTGCCTTTTGTGAATCCATGCTGGCTAGGCCTGATCCCCTGGCTGTCCTGCACATGACACATGATCTCACTCAAGATGATCTGCTTCATAACCTTCCCTGTTACAGAGGTCAGGCTGACAGGCCTGTAGTTCCCCGGATCATCCTTCTGACCCTTCTTGTAGATGGACGTCACATTGACCAGGACTGCTGATAAATGATGGTGAGTAGCTTGGCAAGCACTTCTGCCAGCTCACTTAGTACCCTTGGGTGGATCCCGTCTGGCCCCATGGACTTGTGGCAGTCGAGGTGGAGTAGCAGGTCCCTGACTGTTTCCTCCTGAACTGCGGGGGGTTTATTCTGCTCTCCATTCCCGTCTTCCGGCCCAGGGGGCTGAGTATCCTGAGGATGACCGGTCACACAGACAGGGATGAAACCAGAGGACCTCAGCCTTCAGACCACCTCTCTGCATGACTGTAGATCATTTTGCAAAAAGAAAATCAGTGCAATATTTTATGACCAGTGGAATAAGTAATGATACTACAGTCCATCCTGTCTGTTTTTCTGAGCTATTTAATTGCTAAGACATTTAAGTGATGTTTGCAAGAAAGAAAATAAAGTAGCATTCTTCACAGGAAGGAGGAGGTAGGAGGCATGTCACACAGACAAAGCTAAGGCTGGAGAGTCCAGGAGTCGTCATGTAATGAACAACATCACCCACTTGCTGGCTACCGCCCACATAACTACTTGTTGCTGTTAAGATGTGAGCAAGGAGCTAAGTCTCTCCAAAGCACAGTCTAGTTGTTGTGGAAGGTTACTGCTCCATATCTTCAGAAAAGCTGCAGCTTCTACAACTGCTAATTCTACTGCACTGAATTGTTGCCACTGAGTACAAATAACAAAAACAGATGCAACAGTAGGCAAAGAAGCTGGCATTCATTTGATACTGTATTTTATTACTAAAAACAATATTCAAAATAAGAGAAACTATTTTTTCCCCTGCATTTGAAGAAGGGGTTTAAACCCAAGACTTAAAATTTATTTATTTTTTTTTCCATTTTTTTGGACGCTCATACCTATTCCATAGCCTTTAGTTTGTATGATGGGTCCTTGAAAGAGAGAATTTATTTTCCTCTTTTATTTGAAGAAAACCTGGAATTTATATCGTTACGCATTGTTTTATTTGCAGTCTAGTTCAAAAAACGTATGGGAAATGAAGCAAGCTCTTCATCTCTGTGCTTCAAACAGCAAAGCAAGTGTTCTGCAGTCTCACAAAAATAGCCAAGATCAATACAGCTTAAGCTTGAGCCTAAATGAATCCTCAGACATAAAACTGAAGCTAAATCTCACTGGCTATATCCTTGTTCTGTTCCTAGTTGTAAGTAATCCTGTACTGATTTTTTAGTAAAGAGATCAGAGGAAACCTAAGGTAAAGTTTTCAGCAGATCAGGAATAGCAAGAAGAGTTTTCCATCATAGATTGATTCCCTGCTTCACATATGCAAGAAAAGCAAAATGTAAATAGAAGTAAATATTTCAAACAAGTTTTATTTGGTACTTACATGCTATATATGTTTAAAGAAAAGCTACACATTTTGGACACTTTCAAATATTGTGGCTATTTACATGGAAAACTAAAGAAAGCAAGAAGGGAACCCAATTTATTGTAAGATGTGTCACAAACTGTTACTGAGAGCATTCTGACTGAATGGCTGTTTTTTCCCTTCCATGTGTTCTCGCAGAGGAAGTCTCTTTCCTTGCTTTTCCATTGCATTTATCCCTTCTCCCATGTAAGATGAACACTTGGCAGCAGCAGAAAGTCATTTCTTCAAAAATTCTTCAGCTTTTGTCTCAGAAGATGTCTTCTGCTAGCACAGACTTCCTGCACAGCTCCCAGTAAGCCTCGCTCAGCACCCACTAAAGGCAAGTGCAGGAGTCTCAGTGGCCATTCTCTTTGCAGGAGCTGAAACCCCACAAACCCCCACTTCCACTAACCAAGGATCTACTCAGGGACTTCAGAGAGCAACACATCAGGCCCAGGCAGGTGTTTCCAAGTCAGATGTCTGGTGAGCTCTGCCTGCAAGAGCACTGTGCATCGCAGCATAAAAAGGTGGACGGCGTTACTGCTCTGCCCAATGGCAACCAAAAGAGAGGGGTGGAGCAATGACAGCAGAAAACAGCATCAGACTAAAGAGAAGCCAGCCGGCACTGCTCCTCTTACCACGCAAACTGTAGGGCGTCACAGAAGTCACACGCTACACAAAAAGTGCAAGCAATGACCATTTCCCATTTGCTCTGAAACGAGCAAAGGTAAAAAAAACCCCAGACCTGCTCTATCATCCAACCATCAAACATCTCAGGTTTCACACAGTCTTCAACAGTCTGATAAGGCAAAGGAGAAGTCTTCCATCACCAGGAACAGCAGCAATTTACAGGACTCAAACAAGGGCATTCCCTGTGTACAAGCACACGCGTGTGTACACACCCTTTATAGTGCTGTGAATATGAATGTAACAAAAAAAATCAAGTTTGCAGAATCATTTTATCACATCTGCTAATTTATTCAATTAAACAATTTCTGTACTGAACAAAATTCATAAATACATTATCTAGGAGAACAATAGGTTTTCCTCTTGTCCATGAAAAAATAACGCTTTCAAATTTTCACATTTTAAAACCTGCCTTGTCTTGTGTTTTTAGAGAAAATGTGAGAAGCTCATAGTGACATCTCAATTTACAGAATGTCCCTGTAGGAATTACATTTATAAGAACCTGATACAGAAGCCTATACTTTGCCCCTATAATTAGAGTTCTCTGCAATAATATTTAAACCAACAGGTTTAAGTAAAACACCTCATTAACTCTACTTGTAGAGCAACGAGGTATTTATTTTTTCAAGTATTAGAACCACAAAGTGTAAAGGATTCTTTGCCAATTTTACAATTATGCCTTTTAAACCAACACCCATCTTTTAAAAAAAAGAATCAGTCCCACCACCCAAATCAGCCCATTGCGTTCAGATTCCAGTGTCGTGTGTCTTAAGGAATGCAGAAATATCCATTCACTAACAGAAAAAGCTCGTTGGAAGAAGCCATATTAAGTAATGCACGTGAAGCATGATTTTTCTAGTGATGAAAACTATTAAAAGGTGATCCAAGTCTATTTCCATCATTTCTTCTGCTGGTTTTACTAAAGTCCTTTCAAAAAAAAAAAAAAAAAGATATTCAAGAAATCTTTAAAAAACTGGAGAGAAAAAAAAAAACACTCCTTCATAGCATGGAAGAAACTCCACTGACTGCAGAGATGCTTATCTCACCTTTGGTTCTTCAGAAGAAATAATCAGATCACTTCTACAACAGAAGGCATCAGAAATGACAGGTCAGCAAAGAGCAGCAACGCTAAATTCAAAATGCTATGCTCTTACACAAATATTTTATTGCAAGATGATTTTCCCTTATATTTTCTAGCCACAGAAAAAGATGATAAATTAGGGTAGTCCAATTTATTTTCCTATGTGAATATTTGTTTACCTAACAACTTATAATAGTTTTGTTCTAATTCAGAAAAATCTGTTGCGCTCTAAACCGTCCCTCAGTATTCATGTCAGCAAGAACTTGGTGAGGGAAGTACATTCAGGATTGTACACAAAAGGCAGCTACCAGCCTCCCTTCTGCATGTGCGTATCAGATCTTACATTTGCAGAGCTGGAACGAGATTGCAGATCATAAGCTAAGAACAGCAGCTGTCACTGCTATCATTTCTGCTTTAAAGCACAGGGCAAACATTTTCAAGCATCTTCTAAAAGTAAATAGTGCAGTGTAACAGCGAACCCCTTTCAAACAGAAGATGGAGGACTCATCTTAATTCACACAGCACCTCTATGTACCTGGTATGCCCAGCCTTACAAAGAGATGTGCTCCTTTCCCCAAGGAATTTGGGCTTTAAAATGCTTAAACTGTTCAACCTGTATCAGCTAGAAGCTCTAGGTCCTCTGCCAATTACAAGATGTTACTAATTTTAATGAACTACGGCAAACCTACCTGCTGTTTGATGGGTTTGAACACTATCTACCTGAGGCAAAAGAGTCCCCTTATCTTCAAAAGCTAAAATTGGATTCAAAGGAATTCCAGGGCTATCGCTTCCGTCATTGTTCAGGGCATCCAGCCGGGAAGGTTTCGAACCAATAGGTAGGTTTATAATCTCTTCAAAGTTATCGTTCTGCATAGACATTCCGTTTTCGTTTGTATTTTGCTCTGGATTGAGATTGCTGAAAGAGAAGCAGAAGTATTTCTTCATGCACACAGTCTAGAACAGCAATGTACTCCTCCTCACAGCAGTATTACAGATGGGAATTTCCATTAACCCAGAGCATTCTTTTAGCAAGTAAAAACAAAATTATGCTACTACCACAGCAGACTTTTTACAGCAAGGCACTGGATACGCCTTCCCTCAGGCACACAGGGCAGTCCTTACGTATCTGCGCTGTGTCTGAAACTACAGAGACCTCCAAGGACAATGCAGTTCTGAGAGGTGGCTGAAATAGGAAGCAGCAAAACAAATAAGAAACCCCACAGCCTCTCCAGCGCAACCACTGCTATCCTGAGCCACCCCCCTGATGTGATTTGTGGCCTTTCTCAGCTTTCCCAACCACTGCCGTATCTGAATTAACCACTGCCGTATTTGAACTCCAGGCTGCCCTTCCTCTTGCTGCAAATCAATCTGACTGCTCTCGGACAAGGGCACGGTCATTTTTGTTACTCCGGATCACCACTTGCCTCCCGTCTTTGAGCAGCCTCTTCTACCTGCCACTCACCCAGAGGAAAAAAAAGAAAAAAAATCCTTTACCAGTTGCCTTCAGCCCCTCCGCCCTTCCAAGTTCCTCGGATTTCTTTACCAGGCACTCGACCCCGCACTCCTCCCACTGATCATGCCCAAACCAAAAGCAACAGCTCCCAGCACCCCTCACATCTCCCCCAGTCACAAGCACAGGAATGCTCTCCAGCTGCACTTATTCTCCTGAGAAAACACATCACCGTGTCCCAGTCTTGCCCCCTCCCTCCCAACCCTTTTATTAGCTGCTGTATTGTCAAATCCTGCTGTCTTTTCACACAGCACTCGCTGTCTTGTCACAGGGGAGGACCCAAGGTGCTGCTCTGGTAAAGGGGATGACAGTAATGGGACCTGAAGCTCCCTGAGAAAGAGCGAATACCCAGCTGTCACTCAAAAATCATGTCATCTTTTACAGGTGCTTCTTAAGGCCCTCCACAGTTAGATCCTGGCAATTTGGGGTACGTGTTCCCACATCACATCTGTTCAGGCTGGAAATGCTTAAGCCACAAACGCTTGGACACAGTTTTTCTGCATTTAAAAAAAGCTATCAATTTCCTTGGGCCATTTCTGAGCAGGTGGCTCGGTTTCACAGGCTCGTTTTCTCCTGATGGTACATTTACTAGCCGGAAAACAAACAACAAATACAAAACCAAACCACCAAGCCTTGCCTGTAATGAGCATATGGCTTCTTTTCATTTACTGGCCTGTTAGGGTGGCCAGCTCTTCAACAAACAACCACAGAATTGTTTTACAGCTCTTCTCAAACAACAGAAGATAATTCTTGTGCTTTAAAAGCTGGTAACACTTTACCCAAAGCCCAGATTTCCCGTGAGAATGGCATGCTGGTTTTCATATCAAATCTTTCCCATCCAACCACCACCAGTTCTTTTTCAGAAAGACAATCCCCCCCCCCCCCCTTTTTTTTTTTTTTTTTTTTTTTTTCTATC
>VXAV01005336.1:878178-898994 GCA_013399715.1 Alectura lathami | reverse complement strand
TTAATGTGATCATCTCAAGTAGTGTCACAGGCTGGACAGGAGTCTCCCAAATGCAGCATAGTCTTCTTAAGGCCTAAAAAGGGATCATTCCCAAATTAGCCTGAGGAAAGACTTGGTAGTCTTGAGTGTGGAATGTATTGTATACATGCAGTTCGGCTACACACATGTAACATTCTGTAAAATAACTTGTTTTAATTGCTGGATAAATTATCACTTCTATATTTACATGGTGGCTCAAGTTTTAAAACTACGTATAAAAAAAAGGTAAATCCTGATTCACATGTGCAATTTTGCTGGCTTATGCTAATTAGACTGATGCAGTTTGTGAAGCTAAAATTGAAACTATCCAACTAGTTTCTGGCACGGAATTGAGCATGTGGTCAGTGAAGCAGCATAAATGTTACAGCAGCCTGTTGAGGCTTCCTTCTAGACGGGGTGAGCTTTGCTGCCGCCTGCTGGCAGTAAATACTGCTACTGCGCAGCACGTAGGAGGAAGGTAGGGTTTCATTCATATGTTGCAATAACACAACACAGATTCCATGTTTTTGGCAGCATAATTTCTCTTGTTTTGAAGGCTCTTCCTAGAAGAAAAATTGCTGTAGAGCATCACTCTGCATCCTGCTTCACCTGCAGAATGTTGGGTTTCTTTTTTCTTTTTGTCTGTTAGTATCATGTCACTGTCATCTCTTTTCTGGAAATAGTGATTGTCAAAACGAAATAGTTAAAGCTGATTTTTCTGGCTATAAAGAATTAAGAGGATTTAACGTTTTTATTTTTAAAAAAAATCTGGCGTGGGACATATGTACTGATTCTTCGCTGATTCTTACCACTAAATTTTGAAAACATAAGTAATGTTTCTGTTTTAGGGCATAATCCCATACAAGTCAATAAATGTGATGCTTCATATTTCCTGCAGAGCACTAACATACCATTCTGGTATTTTGATTTGACCTTTCAAAAAAGGTAGTTGGTCATTAGTATATTACCAGCCCAATGTAAATGTTGTTGCCTGGCCTTAGAAATACTTGGAACCGAAAGAAGGCTTGGCTAGGGCACTGTCAGCTGATACATTTTTTGTATTATTCATTTTGTAATAGAGCACCATTCAAACAGCACATACTGCAATTTCTTTTAAGTTCAAATTTAGATGCTACTTCTTGTCCAATTCATGCTCATAATTTGAGTTTGGTGTTTTTTGCAGTAGCGGAGTTGAGGCATTATGTTCTACTTGTACTATAGGATCAATATTCCTTTGAAAGACCGTACTGTGGTTGCCAAAGGTGCATTGCTTGCATGCTTCTTGTGATTGCTGCCTGTTGTAGAGGGGAGAGTGGCCTTCTGGCAGAGTTCTACTGAGGGGAGAGCAGTATGTGAGGAGAAATTCACAGGGCTGTGGGATGACAGCTGTAGGAAGGATCTCTAGTAAAGGAACAGGACCTAGGCAAAGCAATTCAGTTCACAGAAAGTAAGGAAAGACAAAGTGCAGTGAGCAGTGCGTGTTTCCACAGCAAGGCAAGGAGGTGATGTTTCTGGAAGGAACTTCAGTTGAAGGTATTTTTGGTTGTTTTAGAATTAAGCAGAACGTTCTTAGCTACCTGCTTTGAACTTTGACACATTTAGTGCTTACGGAGAGGTACCAGATTGAAAGCCTGGGATGCTGAAGTCATCAAATTTCCTGCAGAACAGGTACAGCAGGACAAGAGGCGTCCCACATGCCTCCTCAAAAATGCCCTTTCACTGTATAAATTGACAGAAAGGTACCTCAGCAGGGACTGAAGGGTAGTTCAGATTTCATGGTCTGTACTGAAACAATTGGCTAACTTTAAGACTACTAACAAGAGTATGAGTTGATGTTGCTTGTGAAGTGGAAATCTGCCCACTAAGCTAAGGGCCACCCATGCTAAAGTATCTGTAGATCCGCGTGGGTGGTCATTCTACCTGCCTCATTATGTTGTTCTCATGAGACTGATTTTCCTGGTGCCCTTCACATAAAAAGAGGAGGAGAATGGCTTTATTTCTTGGAATATAAAGCTATCCAACTCCTCAAATCAGAATGAGGTAAACATCAACGTAACAAGACAACACTACTGTTCCCTTTGGCTCCAGGGTATCTGTAGTTCTTGTACACTGAAAGTTTTGCTGCTGCTTATTTTCTTACGGCTTTTACTGACAGAACTGCTTCCTTGTAGGAGGACTCACAAATGGTAGTGGTCGCTATATTTCTGCAGCACCCGGAGCAGAAGCAAAGTATCGCAGTGCAGCAAGTACCTCCAGTCTTTTTAGCTCCACCAGTCAGCTCTTCCCTCCTTCACGCCTCCGTTACAGTAGGTCTGACATTATGCCTTCTGGACGTAGTCGGTTGCTGGAAGATTTCAGAAATAATCGTTTCCCTAATCTCCAACTAAGGGACCTTGTTGGACATATTGTTGAATTTTCTCAAGATCAGCATGGTTCTAGGTAATTACCATAGTAAAGTTAATAAGTTAATAACGATTTACTGCTCTGATATTGCTATATTAACATCAGACCTTTAAATGAGCTGGCAGTTACCTTAACACAAAGCATACCTTTAATTGGAGCGCATGCTCTTACGCTGACCTTTTTCTTTTCTAGGAAGTTTCATTGTAACAGTAGTATAAATTTAGCTGCTTGTAGAAGTTTTCAGGTTAGAAATAGCCTTGTAACTCTCAACTTGTAAATTCTAGTCCTTAAGTATCAAAAAGGTGTTGATTAAGAAAACAAAATATCTGGCATCTGGAATGTAAAAAAAAAAAAAAAAAAAAAAAAAAAACATTTTTTCAGCAGTACATCATCAGGTATTTAGTTATTCTTACTCTTTTAGTCTTAAACACTTTTCAAATGAAAGTTTGTAAGGATTATTATACTAAAATGCATCCTTTCATATGCAAGGGCACTACTTTCATTTTAATAAGTTTTGTAATGTTGAATGCTTCAGAATGTTGAGGTGTCTCATTGAAGCAGTGTTTTGAGAGGTTTTCCTGTTGTTCGTGTAACGCATAATGTACATTTTTTTGCACTTAGGTTTATACAGCAAAAGCTAGAGCGAGCTACTCCAGCTGAGCGCCAGATGGTATTTAATGAGATCTTGCAGGCAGCATATCAACTGATGACTGATGTGTTTGGAAACTATGTAATACAGAAGTTCTTTGAGGTAAGCATAATGCTGAGTATATGAACAGAAACACAAATGAAAAGCTGTAAACTCTGATTAAATTTAATTTTTTTTCTTAACATTGTAGCAGCATTCTGCTGGAGTCTCACTGTAGAACCCAAGGGTCTAGCAGTGTGCACATGTTTTCTGTTCTGTTCCTGCTGCTTTTTTCATAATGGGCCTGAGGATTATGGACATGGTTTTCTCTGTGCTGGTGATGCATACGTGGGCTGCACGCTCGGGCTTTGCAAGCCTTTTAGCTTAATTTACAGAGGCTTTCAGCAGATGGTGGGATCACAGAGATTTGAAGGATACTTGTATTGGTTACTGCATCTTGGAAAAGAGCAGGTCTGGAAAATGCTAATGCACCCAAATAAATAGATGTGTGAACTTTGTCCTGGGCTGTATATGAAGGAACTCGCATCAAGGCAGAAAAAGTTGATGAAGGCATGTAAATAAGGTGCTTCCTGTAAACAGGAATTATTTTTTAATGACTAATCAATAAAACAGCATGCTCATTGCTTGGTCTTGATACTCTTTTTGCAAAATCAGACCATCCCTGAAAAGTGTGTCTGGGATACAGCATGCACATTCTTGATCTTGCTCCAGTTACCAGCTGCTGGATTTTTCCATGTCAGGATGGATGGGTAGATAAAGAAATCATTGACAGCTGAGAGTCACTTAATCTTAACTTTGCATAAGAGTTCTAAAGAAAATGCATAAGCTCGTAGGTATAGTGATTAGTTCATCATTTAAATAGGAAGTAGAAGTTGTTTGAGCTTTCTTCAGAGCTTTAGGTGACTGCAGGGGTGGGGTTGAACAATTCTCAGCAGTGCTGCATTTACTGCTGCAGTTACTGGTGCAGCCCAGCTGAGTACTTTGTGTGACCTCTTGCGCTGTGGCAGCACGGGAGCTGGTGTGACGTGGCAGAGGGGATCTGGGAACTGACCAGGCTGGAAACAAGATTTCCAGCAAGGTTATGATTTCTGAGGCCATACTGGTGGCTTCTCTGCTGAACATGGAGCAGCAGAGAAGGTGGTAGTGGCACTGTGGAGGGAATAATATGGGCAGGAATAGCTACTGCTGAAAAATGTTGGTTGTTATACTGTAATACAGCCGGTGTATAAAACCATTTTGGTTTTGCTCTGCAAAGCCCAAGTTATTTCTAGATTTCCCAAAGTGCTTATGTTGAGAATGATTCTTCAAGACACACAAAGTTACTAAGAACCTGCTTCAGGGGCAGCTGCTGCTTTTTTCTTTTTTTCTTTCTCCCCTTACAGCTTGCTTACTGTATTTAAGATGTAAGGTACAACGACCAGCACAAAATTGAGATCCTGGAGAAAATGTGATTCAATTTATGTGTTGCAGTAATCTGATGTAGTTAATTTGGCTGACACTATTTGTCTGAATAAGTGGGTTATTGCACTCTAAAGCTTAGTCTATATCCCTACAGATAGTCAAGTAAAAAATACTTAATTTTTTTCTGCTGCCCTTAAAGTCATGCATTTAAAAGCACACGTGACTGGAATGGAGAATATTACAAAATGTTGCATAGAGGGGAAAATAAAAAGCTCCTAGTAAATACACCCATCAGAGTTAAAAATGGAAAAACCATCCAAGGCACGTTAAATCTTTAATACTCCATGAAAATTGTTATTCTGTCATGTAAATTCCAGCATGTTTCATGTCTTCATTTGTTAATAACATATTTATTTTCTTATAGTTCGGAAGCCTGGATCAAAAGTTAGCCCTGGCAACACGCATACGTGGTCATGTTCTGCCATTAGCCCTACAGATGTATGGTTGTCGTGTTATTCAGAAAGCACTTGAGTCTATATCACCTGACCAGCAGGTAATTGTAAGTTAGAACAATATTTTTTAATTTTGTTTTGGTTTCATTGTATCTACCTTTTTTACTTGCTGAAATCGTTGATCATTCCCTTCATTATCAAAAGACCTAGAGATGAAAAATAGTTTAAATTAAAATGCTGAGACATACAAGTAGATCACCAGTGAATATGAGAAGCAGACAGTTAACAGTGAAAAGAGAGATTCCTTTGAAAAAAAAATCACACTAAAGACAAAGATCATTTTTTTTCCAGAATGAAATGGTGAAAGAGCTGGATGGGCATGTTCTGAAATGTGTGAAAGACCAAAATGGAAACCATGTTGTACAGAAATGTATTGAGTGCGTTCAGCCGCAGTCGCTCCAGTTCATCATCGACGCGTTCAAAGGACAGGTAGTGTTAACAGTTCATTTCCTTTTCTGTAGAGTTGCTTTGATTTGCAGATCTTTTTCCACTGTTGGCATATACAAGATAGCATTTGGCACACTTACAGTCAGCTTGTATCAAGTTGGATTCAGAGAGCGGATGGTAAAATAGAAAAGCTGTTGAACAGATAGTTAACGTGCTGTGAGAAGATGAGTGTGGAGGTGAGGCTCTAGAAAACCTGTTTGGATGTGCTGTAAGTACCAGTAGAAGTAGTTGACTTCCGGCCAGGCTGCTTGAATTTTGCGATGTGCCATTTTAAATTTCCTTTATAACTTTTAACATGGCTATTTTTAATCTAACAATAAAATATCTGATCTCTAGCATATACTTCTCGTTAAAATTTCCTTTCTGTTTTTTTTTTCTTCTGTTGCTTATCTTGCAAGTCTGTCTTCCAGTGTTTTCTGATTAATGTCTATCATTAAGGAAATACTTTGAAGAAATATTAATCTTTTCCCTACATATGGGCTAGTTTTAAGCAAAGGGGAGAAGGTGTTTGTTTATTTAAGGTGGTTTTGTTTGTTTTGTTTCCAACAAAATTATATTCATACAAGATTGGTGTTGTGCCACAGGCTAGAGAGTATGCTGCAGCTAAGCAAGATTTTAATACTCTGTGACAAACGTACTTTTATATTCTCAATTGTAAAAGTTATACTGACTTGGCTGTGTTACTGAATTTATTTTACTTCACTGGCTGACCATCTGTGTTTCATGACAAAAGTCCACAAGACAATTCTCTTGCACCACACAACAGCACTACCAGAATTATTGTTGTACATAGCAGTAAATGACATATTAGTGTCCAGGGCTGGGCCTTTCTGCATCAAAAAATGTGTACGGAGTAGATGAGATACAGTTTCTGAACTATTAATAAAGCCCCACTGACCAAAATGCGACTGCTTATTTACTGGGCATCCATCCACAAAACTAAGTCATTCGATATCAAAGTATAGGTAGTTGCGTGATTACTGGAGGCCTTGACCAAAAGAAAATAAACAAGCCTCTGTTCCTGAATTGTACAGGAGATGGGATTGTGATATTGGCAGGCAACGCTTTTATGTTTTTTATAGAAGTAGTCCACAAACTCAATCCCATTTTGAACGCGGTAATATTAGCGTCTCTGTAAACTTCCGTGGTTTAACTTCAGTCTGCAATTCTGTCCTGAGGTCTTCGTGCTTTCAACTCACCCATATGGTTGTAGAGTAATTCAGCGTATTCTGGAGCACTGCACTGCTGAGCAGACTCTGCCCATCTTAGAAGAGCTGCATCAGCACACAGAGCAACTGGTGCAGGTTGGTGTGTGTATTCCTCTTTGTAAAGGCTTCTAGAGCTTTTGTACAGTACCATAATCCGTTCCTGTGTCGTACTGTATGAAATAGCTTAAATGCATTTGCCTCTTTTTAGTGTCATAGATATTGATTTTTGTCTTTTTTTCCTTCCATAGTTTTAATGAAAATGAATTTGGAAGTTGGGAGGCAAAGAAGATATAAAAAGCCTTTTTCTTACACTTTTGGCTGTAGCTTCGAGTATACATTGTAAATGCACAGATTTAGTTTGTGTTTTTTGTTTGTTTGTTTTTTAATTGCAAAGCGTGCCTTTTCGTAGTTGATCTTGATTCGCTCTGGTGCCCTTCAGATAACTTCTAGTGAGATATCTAAACACAAATACATTGTCAAAAATACACGTGCTGCCTACTCATATGCAATTAGGGCATCTTTAAAAGAAGACCAGGCTAAAGACCTTATTCAGCATGATTTCCTGTCTTAGTCTCAAATAAACAAAATTAATGGCTTTGAAATCGAATAGGAATTCCCACAGGAGAAAAGGCAAGAACTGCTTTTTGCTGTGTATTTACAGCCTAGTTTACTTTTTGCATATGAAGTCTCTGCTAAACTCTGCCTGTCTTGGGGAAGCAGAGTTCAGCGAGATGCCAGGGCTGTTAGAGAATGATGATCTGAACTTTGAAAACTTGTTTCTTTAAGAGGATATACGGTACTCTAGCAAAATGCCATTTTTACAGATTTGTCTCCATTTGCCAAACTGAGTAATTCCTGATGCAGTATATTTTGCATCGCTTTGCTTCTATGATGTTGACGTCACTGCATTTTTCTGTGTTTCCATGCTAATAGTAAGCTGCAAGTTTACACAAATAAACAAAATCTGTATGCATTACTTGGTATGACCACAAAAGAAAATTGAAGTAATCTTATTTTCAGGATCAATACGGAAATTACGTTATTCAACATGTACTGGAGCATGGTCGTCCTGAAGACAAAAGTAAAATAGTTTCAGAAATAAGAGGAAAAGTTCTAGCTCTGAGTCAGCACAAATTTGCCAGGTATTGCACAGCTTTCATGTATTAAAGGTTCACTAACCTTGTAAAGTTGTACTGTTGGATTTGTTTATTGTGCCTCAAAAAGGATGTGACACTTTTCCCCCTTGTGTAACATGTTTTCTGAGATTTTTTACTTTTATAGAGATGAACGATAGCGGTATCTTACCCTCCATGAAATATTAAATTTGAGGAAGGGAAAGAGGAAGTGCTGTTCTGCAGTAAAACAAATGAGATTTCAGGGGTTTATGGAGTGTCTTTTCCTCACCCTCTACAAGTGCAGGGAGTGGGCTCCCACGCTCCAAGGAGAAGGCATATGAGGATGACCTCAGCCAAGCGAAAAGCTCTGCTAGAAGTTGCTTGATATTCTGCTGCTGCTGAGCTGGGACTTCCTGGCTCTCTGTCAGTCCAGTCAAGCAATTTCCAAGCATGGAAAAGCTAGCTGTGAGAAGCAGTGCTTAAGCTTGACAAGAATTTAATGCACTAAGAAGACTCAAAGGCTATGAACTACACTAAAATTAGAGTCATCCTTAAATGCTTTTTCCTGAAAGAGGGATTTGTGTGCCTTTTGCTAAGGAAAACATACTTCACAATTCATGGTACAGTGAGACTAACCTTCTCATCAACGTTAAGGAGAAATGCACTATGATATTTTGGGGTGTTTGTTTTAGGAACGGGTTGTATGCTAAGTAGCAGCTTAGGATTTTATTTTTATTTGTTTAAAAGAACTAATCGTATTCTCCTTGGAACTTGCTTAATTTCTAAAGCACAAAGGTAGGACAAGAGTCACGTTGTTGCTGGCTTATCATCATTGATGGCATTTTCAGCTTCTGAGATGTCTGGAAGTCAGGGACTTTGCCTACACAAAGAAGCATCTGAAAGTTTCTCTGATCTAGGCATGCTCCTGAAAAGATCCTTTATGCAGAAAGTAGAAGGCCCTGTTTCTGGCTTTCTCTGTTATGTCCTAAAAGGGTCCACAGCTAAAACCAGACGCATGTGCAGCCCAGGGTCCAGTGTATCGACCGTAGGCCATCTCCTCTAAGTACCAGAAGCTTGCTGTTGGTGATGATCCTTTACCTTCCTCAGTTATTACAGAGTAAAGATTTGGAAATCAGGGTTTCATGTATTTAGAATGGACACTTCAGTGGCATTCAGGGACTTGAACTGTTCAGATAAATTTAAAATTGCTGCTTATAGGAACGTTACCCGGTAAGTAACAGAATGCATTTCTTCTTCCTCAGCAATGTGGTAGAAAAATGTGTAACTCATGCTTCTCGTGCTGAGAGAGCTTTACTTATTGATGAGGTCTGCTGCCAGAATGATGGTCCTCACAGTGCCTTATACACCATGATGAAGGACCAGTACGCCAACTACGTTGTCCAGAAGATGATTGATATGGCTGAACCTGCTCAGCGGAAGATAATAATGCACAAGGTACATCTTTGTAATAGTTCTACTGGGTCAGAAAAAAAATCCCTTTATATATTTTTTTATATTTTTTTCTTTTCATATAACTTGTATGTATATTTCCTTTATATTTTTTCTCGTTATATTTTTCTCCATCTGTTAGAATCCCTTTCCCTCGAGACTTAAAGATAACTAGATCTATAATCTAGGGCTTGATCTATAAACAGGAAACACAAGGATACTTGATAAGGCATGACAGGTCTCTGAGCACTGCTCTGTAAGCTAGAAATGCGAACCTGTAGAGGAGTCTTAAAAACTGAATTTCAGGTCTTCTCTTTGTGTCAGGTTTTCTGTGAAACTAACTTTAGTGTTCAGAAATGTAGAATTTGTTACCTTTATTATACAGCATAAGAAATACAGGTTCCTCTTTTTTTGTTGCTGGTAATAAATAGTTCTGCAGTTGTTGTCCTGTCCTGCCTCCTCTTGCCCCCAGCAAAAAAAACAAACAACAAAAAAAAAACAATTCACATAATTCCTAACATATGGGCACATTGTCTAGCTAAGAATATCCAGAGATGAACAAAACTGCCCCGGTTGCCCTGGGCTATTTAACGTGGGGTATATTCCTGCGGGAGCTCTGCTTCCCCGTTGCTGGCAGGGCGCTCCCACCCTTTTCCACCTGCAAACTCAGCAAGCTGCTCCCGTGGGAAAGCTGCTTCCTGGGGGTTGTTCAGTTGTTTCGGGGGTTTGCTGAACTGCTGTGCCCCCAGCTGTTTCAGAACCGGGTCGGATCCAGGGGATGTAGTGAAGTTGGACATCCCAGCTGTGAAAATACCACCAGTAGCCTTGCCAGTTGTGTTTACATCACGTGGTATAGTGTTTGTTTGTTTTGTCATTCACAGTGACATCATGTAGCATAGCGTTTTGTTGGTTTTGGTTTTTTTTGGTCATTTGTTGACATTTAAGAAATAAAGTGGCCTAAAGCCTGGCATAGATGGTCTGAAAACAAAAGTGGAGTTATCCACTGAATGAAGATATTTGTCATATGACAGGTACATCAGTTGCTTGGTGAACCAAAGTCAGCGGTTGTACATCTTTCCAGAAACTTCCAGAAATTTTAAGCGACAGGCTTCTGTCACTTTTTTTATGCAGTTGTTCACAAGTGTAGTAACTCCGCTTACAATTCTTGAGAGAAAAAGTAACAAGTTTCTTCTTCCAGATTCGACCCCACATCACAACTCTGCGTAAGTACACCTATGGCAAACACATTCTGGCCAAGCTGGAGAAGTATTACCTGAAGAACAGTGCTGACCTGGGGCCAATTGGTGGACCACCAAACGGGATGCTGTAAAAGACAGAAAAGGAAATGGAAGAAAAAAGTTATTGTGAATGATCAAAACATACAACTTAACTATAAGTGTTCTGATTTTTTTAAATGTATTTATTGACTTTGTTCATCCATTTGTAAAATTTTTATTCTTTTGTATATTTTTGGGGAGTGAATTATAAAAAATAATTAAAAAAAAAATCTCCAGCCCTGATCCGGAGACCTATCAGATTGGATGGCTGGCAAAGCACAGAATGCCTGTATATGATGTAATTGTATCAAAATAGCTGTCACATATTTTGTAAATTTTTACCTTGTAAAGTCACTGAAATAGTTTTTAAAGGGAAAAAGTACAGTATTCTTTTAATACACTGGCTTGCAATCTGGTAGGTCTACCCAACATCATAGCACAACGGATTTGTAGAGTTGTATATAGAATTGATCCTTATTTTTCCCTTTCGTGTGAAGTCTTTTATACCAGATTAAAATTGATCAGCTGCATAAACATTATTTAACATGTCGAAAAGTTAAGTTGTGTTTTGGTGGTTCACAACATACAATCCAAATAATAAACAGGGCACAGCAAATTAAAGTAGGGAATAACAAAACAGTGGGAACTTTAAAAGACAATTTTTGCCACCTGCTGTGGACACAGGTGTTTTTGGTTGTGTTTTTTTAATTAGTGCCCTAAGGTTTTCTCTGGCGATGTACTAAAAATAAAAGTGCTGTATATACTTATATATTTAACTGTTGTACAAGGCAGAGGAATCAAATGATGGTGGTACTTCCGCTCAGTACAGTACACTGTTGGAGAAGGAGCGATCCCTGTATTAACTTTACAGTCAGTTTTACAACGCAGGAAGAGTAGAGATTTGTATTTTTTTATTTTGCATATAGAATTGTAAGGATTGGAAAGTGTTGAGCGTTTATTTTGCTTTCTCACCGTAGGTGCAAAGACATAGGTATTGATGAAGAGAAAAGGGGCCACTGAAAAGTAAACTTGATAGCTCAACATTTAAGCATGATTGATTAAATATCCAGATAGCTTTTTTGCTTCCTATAAATATATGCATTGTATACGTGTAGTTAATAGGTGTAAGTTTACAGTTTGAAAACAAATCTCGTTTCGATGTTTATTACAAGCCTTGCTAATTTAGTAGTGATGCTTACCTTGGTTGTACAGATGTACATTTGTAAACCTTCATGCTGTAAATGTAATTTGTTTTACCCCTTTTTGGGAAAAAAATTTGCATTTTAGTGTATATTCATATCCCCGTCCCCCTTCCTCCCCCTGGCATATAGTGTTGTATAATGTAAATTTATTTCAGCAAATCAAGAGTGATTTTTTAAAATTCTATCTTTATATGGTTTCAGAAATATGAACCGGCTTTCTTTTTATCTATTGTGAGAAACATTATGTTTTGTTTACAACATAGCTGTTGATTCTGTTAATATGGACACTTTGGGAAATCAATCTGTTCAAATTTTCAGTTGGGATAATGAGCATAGTAAGAAAGAAGTGGACTGAAATACTTGGTTATCACAGAAACCAATGCTTCTTCCATCTTAATAAATGTGGCATGATTTTTTTGTACAGAAGAGTACTGTATTTTTGAATAGCCTTCTCCCAGCATAAAGCAAATATGTATGATACTGTCAATTTTTTTCTCTGGACATATGACATTGTAACAGTAACATAAAGATGATGTACATTTACAAGCGGCCTTATGTACATTTCCCAATGATCTTTTTAAGGCAGAGTTGTGACCATATGTGTATAATTAAAATCCTTTTTAATCCTTTGCCTATGGAAATATTTTGGAAAAAAAAAAAAAAAAAGCTTTGTATATTCAGTTTCTGAAAGATAAAGAAAGTGCTTTGTATGTTGTTGAAGTAAGTATTTTGTGTAAAACATCCCTCTGGATGGCATAACCTGAAGTTTTGATCTCCGGGATGTATTGAAAGCAGCGTCTTGAGCATTGATCAAATAAAGGCTGTAACGCAGGGCTCTGATCATGAGGAAAGAAAACAGTAGTGGTGTAAACGTGTACAAGGAGTTCTGTTGTCTTGCTGTTTATATCAGGTTTACATAAGTCTTATTAAAGTATACATCTCAGTTGCTACTTTTTTTTTAATGGTAGTGTTAAATCATGAATAGGCAAACGGAAAGGCTTGTTCTGGTCTACCTTTACTTTCTGAAGCTGCCTTTTAATGCCCGCATTAAGTGATGCAGTGGGCCTGAGTATTTTTCGTGATCGCATTTCTAATCACCAAATAGTTTTTGGATGGCAGTTCTCAAAATTCCTTCCAAGAGCTGCAGGCCCTGTCATTGGAGCCAGAGCTTTCCCATAGTCACACAAAGGATGACACTTGAGCAGCTTGCTTGAACGCGTCAGCTCTCCCCCGGGAGTACTGTTACCCTGTGTACAAACGCTGTATGTTATTATCTGCAGAGCTGACGTCCCCTCCAACATGTGAGACATTAAATTGGGCTTTTGGGAATGTCCAGGCAGAAACTGGTAATGTCCAAGTACTTTGTCCCTGTAGCACTCATGCCATGGTTGAATTTGAACAGTCCTGTAACTATCATCCGTAGTGCTTTCAGTACCTTGAACATAATCTTCCACTTGCTCTACTAAAATCTCATTTTGCACAAACTATATCCAGGAACATGAAAATCACTGGGTTTTCCCTCCAACTATTCTAGGCTTTGGGTAGAACCACTAGACTTTTTTGCTAAAATACCGCTTTTTGATATAGATTGTTTATGGACCAGTTTGATTAGGTTTGACTCCAGGTGGCTCATATTGAATAATGTAATGTTCACATGTATATACTGTAAAAATGAAAATGTGTGAATAACACTGTGTGAAATACATCTGGTCTTGTGTTTTTCCTCTAGGAAACCAGCCATTACTTTATTCTCACTTACATGACTTGTCTGCTTTGAAAAGGTACCAAATTCAGCTTCAGTGATGTGAAGAGACTCAGTCAGTTATCCAGGAACCCTGTATTAATTGTCACGTTTCCAGAGGCCAGCTCTGAGCAGCTGAACCCTCGTATCATCCTACAAACAGTGTTTGCCAGTGGGTAGGTAAGGGTACACAGTAGTCTCTACACCACTGAAACCATGGTGAGTTCCCCAGCAGCTGAGAGGGCTAGGGTTGCTGGCTGCTGAAGTCATCCTTGCATCCACAGTCTTTTGTTACTACCGAGGGTTTTTTTTTTCAAAGAACCAGTTTTGGCTTAAGGTGGGGGAGTGAAGTGGTCTCACTGCAGGGGCGTGGCTGCGCTTGTTGGTGTTTAACCCTCTGAAGTGGTCCCTTACAGGTGGAGCAGCCCTAATGCCATTACTCCATCGCTGACTGCTAGATCCACTCACACTTTTTCACTGGAGTACAGGGAACCTTGAAGCTTCTGGGGCCATAATGCCTAGATGTTTCAGAGTGCTGATGGAGAATAAGAAACTGGTTTAGTCACTCTTCACTGCCCTACGGAACAGGCGTTTTCCTCATGACTGGCTGTGCAGCAGCATGGTGATTATTGCTGAGCCATCAATCAGTTCCATTCCATCAAGGATGTGTGCTGTTCAGCATACTAGCAAATAGGAAAAAGGGTTAAGAGTGAGGTGATAACTCCCACTGAATGTCATTCAGGGAAGTAAAGGACAAAAATTGCAGATGATCTAGTGGCTGGTCATGAAAATTGCAGATTACATCTACGTCATGTAGCTGGGGAGAAAACCCAATGCTGGCTCTACAGAAAAGCAATTCCCTGTTCCATGGCTGCAGTGAGCTCAGCCCCAGAGTTTAAGGCTGGATTTTACATGAAGAACAGTGTCTGCTCATTGTGTGTCTGATGGTCGGCAGATTGTTTTGGAGCTTCGTTCAGTGATGGTGCAGTTCTGTGTTGCTCCTCGAGAAAAAAGGGAAAACACCCTGTGTCTGACCTCTGCTGTGCCAGTCTTGGTCCCCAGCCCACAGCAGTGCTGGAGCATGTCAGTTTGACGCAAAGGTTCACATCTTGCAAAGCTTCTGGCTGTGCTTGAAGTGATCCCAAGCTCTGTGGGCAACACTGATGACACTGTGCTTGCTACAGGCAATGCTGCGTGTCACTGAGTTCCAATCTGAAGTGCTCTCTCTGGCTGTAAATGTCAGCAGCTCATGCAGGCAGTGTCTGTACTGACTGAAGCACCTTGGCTTGGGGATGGGGAAGCTTCCTCAGCATATTCCTCTCACACATGTGCTTGCTTCCCTGTGGCATTGTGTGCAGAATTGGGCTGGACAGATTTGGAAAAGCTTAGCAGATGTCCTCATCCTGCCACCCTGAAAGATGCTCCACCGAGACTGAGCGAAACCCCACCGTGAGCTGCTGAGTGTCATAACACAGAGGCTGTCAGAAAGCTACAGCCCTGTGCCAGCCGCGGGGAGCCAGGAGGGCAGACCGAGCACGCTGTAGCTGGACTGCTGGTGTTGCTCAGCGAGGTGGCACAGGAGCATTTCCTCCACCAGCCCTTTGGACGGAGCCTGCTCCTTCTGCATGCTAGCTCTGCGGTTAGGGAACTTGCCCAGCAAATGAGATGCCTGAATTAGTTTCCTTTATCAGCCTCAGGGTTTCTAACCCTTCCCTCTCGCTTTGCAGGAGTATGCTCTAACCGCAGGGAGCTGGGCGGGTTCACTTTTCTGCTCCTGAATTTGGGCTGGGCTCTCAGCACAGCTCGAACCATCCATTGCATCACGAGCAGCATGACTGCGAGGCACGCAGGTGGGAGTGGGTAGGTTCTGCTCCTGAGATCCTTGTCTCCACCTTGATTCTCCCAGACTCACTTTATGTAAAACAGATCTTGGGAGCAGCATACCCCCATCATTAACATGCTGCAAACGCTCCGTGAGGTTTTTCATGCTGCAGCTGAAATGCAGGAAGGAGACTGGTCCCTGAAGATCCTCCTCATTTTATGAGGAAGAACCAATGTAAATATAAGATGTACACACCCTGACCAGCATTAGTACTCCCAGAGGCCTTCTGCCTCCTCCTGACACAGTGCTTACCCAGCCCTGCACTATCCAGATGTGCAGACGAGTTGGGCACGTCGCAGGTGACACAGCTGATGCACTACACCATGCGAGAGGGAGGGCTGAGCAGCCCCAGCCAGTTTCATTTCAGCTCCAGACCTGCTTGCAGGGTTTGGATTTCCTGGCTCAGTTGCTGTGTTTTTCCCAGCCAAGCCTAAGGGGGACAGGAGGAGACAATTCCCCTTCCCTAGCACAGCAATGCTCAGGTGGTGGATGCTGTTCAGGGCTGGCTTGCTTGGCTGCTGATCATGCAGCAGGTTCACGGGCCACAGATAATCCCTATCCCCTTTCCTCTATGAGAGCTGCAATCAGCATCAGAAAGTGTTCTCAGTGCTTCCCCATGCAGGATCAGTCAGAGGAGCGCATCCAGGAGAGCGTGCGCTTGTACAGGTGAGGGTCCCAGGGAAGGCTTCAGCCCAGTTTTCTCTCTGTGGGGCTCAGGTCTGGCAGGGCTGCCTCAGCCCTGTTCCCTGTTACCTTTATCATCTGGCTGCTAGAGAACAATCACAGCAGTTGCTCATTAAGCAAGGGCCACAGAGGGCTGAGCTGGGCTGAGGAGCTGAGGATGGACAAACTCAATGTCAGCCGCAGAACTAATTTCCCACCCTGCACGGAGGGATGGGATGAATAGAGCAGAATTCTCCCTCATCAGATCTCACACTCTGATCTCATTCAACTCTTAAAAAGCCTTTTTGTTTGAAAAGTGACTATCTTCAGTACTCAAAGGCTCACATGACATCTCCTATTTCCTTGAAATGTCATGTGTCTCATGAGAGCCTGGGGTTTCACTACTCATCCCAGTTTGGGAGCAGCACAAGCTTGGATCCGGCTGGGAAAGGGGCTCTCATCCAGCCCTACCCATCATCCTTGGACACTTGGGGAACCAAAAGCCCAAAGATCCGATGGGGGCAAGCTGCCAGCGTCCAAGATGGCACTGGGCGCCTTCATATCAATGCTGGGTCTCGTCACCTAGAAGGCACCAGAAATTGATAAGAAACTTTTTATAAAGTGGGAGGGAGAGAATAGAAGGCAGGGACAGGCCCAAAGGGATGGCAGTGAGAACAGCTTTATATAGCAGAATTGGATGGGATGAGAAATGGAGAGACAAAACATAAGCATCCCCCACACACTCTCAAAACTGCTGTAACCACCATGTAATAAACAACCACAATGACTCTTTTGATTGTACATATTGGGAGGAGGGGAGAGGAGAATGAGCACTTCGGGAACTCCTTGGTATCTTTAAAAAGTAATAGCAATAGAAAGGCACTTCACTGCACGGCAAAACCTTCACTCCAGGCCTCCCTGTGAAGTACAGCTAACATCACAATCACCTAAAAAAAGAAATCAAACAAGAAAAAAAAAAAAAAATAAAGAGAGAGAGATGGGAAAGAAAGCAATTAAAATATCTGTGTTCACAGTGAAGTTAGTGCTGCTCCGAATGGGGCATGCAGCATGCACACATGCCAAACCAAAGGCAAAAAACCCCAGCCCTCTCTCCCCCATACGCAGGTGGGGTAGTGCTGCAGAAAGCCACCCCGCTGCACAGCCGAGGCTGTAAGTGCTGCCTAACACCCAGGCAGATGTTCCCACAGTGGTGGTTAATCACACGTGTGGATGGACAGACAGCCCCTGCAGAGCTTGGTGCCTGCATCAGCCTTGCCAACACAGCTCCATCCCTGTGGCACAGGAGCACAAACCTACCCAGGGCTGGGGGCTACAACAGCCCCAACCCCACTTCCAAGTGGGGTTACAGCAGGAGCTGGGCCAAGGCTTTCTAATGAATGCGTGAGAAGGTCCAGGATGGAGGGTGAGACAGGATGGGTGGGGAATCGATGGGTGAATCAACGCTATGGCAGCAGGGGCTGAGAGACAGTTGTACCGCCCGGAGGGATGCGGTAGTGACTGCACACAGCCTGGAGACAGCCAGTATCTGCGGAAATGTGTAAGCGGCCCCAAAATGCTAAATGAAGGATGATAATTACAGCAAGATGCATCCTTTTGGTTAATCAGGAAGAAACCCTGTATGTTATATCACATGAAATTCACGGCACAGTCACGACCGATAGCTGGAGTGAATTATAAAAGCTGAAGTTAGCCCAAGAGCAGCATTCCTCAGAGATCCTCAGCAAGTCTGGGGTCCAGACCACAACAGCTTACTGAAACAACAACAAACAGTATTTTTCACAGTGCTGCAAATATTGCCTAGCAGGCAGTTACTGAAATTGAATCAAAGCCTCTGATGCAGCCTAACCCTGCTCTCAACAACTGTTCTGCTGCAGCATCTGCTTCTTCCAAGACCACAGCTCTTTTGCATACGTAGGAGTACTAAACCTGCTTTGGCAGAATTCCTGTAGCTGTGCATGCTCACTCAGATTCCCCATGTAGCAGAAACACCTAACCCGTCATTTGGCTGTTTGCAAGTGACAGCGTGAAAGCACACACTTAATGTGTTTCTAAGGCTGTGGACTGAATACTTCTACATTTTGGTTAAAAAGTCTTTAATTTTCTCTCTAATCTGGAACTTTTTAAGCAGCAGTGCAGCACTGGCTTATGCAAATGCTGACAGCTTACTTCCAGAGCATGTTGTACAGTCAGAGAGGAACAGGCACTCCATCTCACAGGGAGAGCTTGTACTAAAGTTTTATGCAAGTTATTCGAGCGTCCAGGAGCCGCTGTCAGAAACCAGGACAGTAAAGGAATACACAGAGTAAATACAGGAGTCCTTTGATAAGGGATTAAGTACCTCATTCCACCTGAAATCCCCACCTCTCCCAGGCAGATAATGGGTCTCTGTGGCACTGCCAGAAGAGGCTGTAGGATTAAAGCCAAACATATTTTTTTAATTCTCACAGCAGTCATCAGGGCACTAAAAAGGCGCTAACCATCACAGCCCCTCTCCTATGGGATGGCAGGGAGCTGCGAAGCGTCCAGCCCCTACCCACCAGCTGGAGGGCATCCGTCCTGCGAGTCCTGGTCTCAGCACTGCCTGAGCAATACACAGAAGAAAGCCGCGTGCAGGCTGTAGGAGCAGCACAAACAGCCTCTGGAGAGACAGCCAGCAGGAACCTCACAGTGGGAAACAGCGTGGCTCTGCATCCCTGTGCCTCTTCCCCCTGCTCCAAAGCTCCCACAGTAGCAGTTCCCATCTGTGTGCTCCTGGGAAATGCAACAGCCTCCTCCCAGTGCTCATTTTCTTGCCAGGGCAAACCCCACATTGTGCTCAAATTATTTAAGGTCACAGAGGTTGAGGGATCACTCACTGCAAGCCAGCGTTAGTCACTGCGAGTGAGTTGTCCTGAGTTAACCACACGGGTAAGTGAATCACAGAAATGCGTGAGAGACTAAGGAGGCTCCCTGGGCAAGGAATAATAATACATTTTTAAAAAGGGGTTATTCGGGTGGGTGCTTTGAGAAATACCTGCCTAGTCCACGAGCCCTGTGACTGGCGTGCCAAAATAGCAGAACAGTGAAAGCACCAGCCAGTATTACAGCAAAAGGCCTCGTCATGGGAGAGCAAGTCAGTGTTTTCTGTGAGCAACATCCACCTAACTTCAGCCAAACCCCACAGAGGCCAATGGGAAACACCTCTGCAGATGCTGATGCACCAGCCCCCCAAATCCAGTTCTGAGGCTCTGTGTAATGAGTGTGCAGGATCCTACCAGGCCCTCACATGCAGCATCAAAGAAATGCAGCTGGTTTCGTTACAGCTGTGAAAACTATCACAGAAGTGGCATGCAGCTGCCAGCTGGGTTTTTGCCAAAGGAAGCTCTATTAAATTCGGTTGGGAAGTATTTGGCTGGTGGCACAGACACATTTATACATCACTTTCAGTGTCCACCTAGAAGTTGTTATTAACAGGACACAAGAAAAGAGGACTGAGGAGAAGAAAAAAAGTCACCAGATTTTTGAGAGTTGATTCAGCTGATTTCTATAAAGCCAGCACTGCAGCTACGCTGACGCTTGGACCACTAAACATTGCACTGTTAAAGCTGGAAATAATAAAAATTATTATTATTATTAATAATGATAGAAGAGGTTTTGCAAGAAGGCTTATTCTTGTCCAAATAAGCAAGGTCATCCCTTCCATCAGAGCGTTACATGGGGGACAGGAGAGCCCTGAGCAGATGTCCCCCAACAGCTGCACACTGCCTGCCTTGGGGTGCGCCAGGGGAGCTGCTTTGGTCTCACATCCTGGGAGTGAAAGCCAGGAGGCAGACGGAGTTGCTCAGAGATGCCTGAGTCACTGCAAGAAGGCTGGACAGAACAAGCAAAATCAGATAACACCGTGCAAGCACACTGGGTGGGTTCAGGTGATCTGGCTGTAAATCACCACCAGCATTTGAAAGGGTCGGAATCAGTTATTTCCACGCCAGTGCAAACCGTGCAAGATTTGCCAAGGCATCAGAGGAGGCAGGAACAGAGATAAGTGTAGCTGGTACTGTCACCCCAAACAAAGAGTGACAGTCTGGGGAACGGGGGACCACAGTGTCTGGGCTCCCAGAAGATAAGCCAGCTCGGTGGCTGGATGCCAAATGTTGCATGCCAGAAGACAAGTTTTGGTAACACGAGGTTGAAAGTCCAGGCTGCTTCCTCTGCAGACTTCTTCTTACATTCCGTAATGATTTAAGGAATGGGCGGATTGTTCTTTTGTTATTTGCAGGGAGCCAGAAAGAAGACAATGTGAGCTGTGGGTAACAGCAGTGGTGGCCAGAGGAACTTAAGGGGAAAAAGAGTAGAGAAGCACCAGCCTAGCAGGAATAAAACTTCTCAGTTCCTCCTGGTCTCTGCAGTCCACCAGCCACATTGCCCTGACCTCCTCCTGGTGCTTTCAGGACAAAAATCCGTCCTCTGCCAACCCCAGGTTTTAGGCTACTGGACACAGGTCTCCTGTTGCCAGCTCACCATTCTAAAGCACCATCCAGACACAGAAGGGAGCTGCAGTGACAGTGCTTCAAGGCCTTACCAGATACCACCGCTTGTTTCAGATCCATCTCCCACCTCCCTCCAACCAAGACTCTATCTGGATGCATTTAACATCCCGTAAGTGCCACATGTCTGAAGGCACCCTCTTACCTCCCTGTCCTGGGATCAGTGGATTCAAGACTTTCATTCAAAGCATCATCTATACATTACAGCTGAGAGAAGCGGAACATACAAGGAACTGGTGGTTTCCCATTCTTATAAACTCCCTTTAGTTCAATGAGGTACCCAATAGGGAGGGGAAAAAAAAAAA
>VXAV01005336.1:839088-874915 GCA_013399715.1 Alectura lathami | reverse complement strand
GGGGGGCCCTCGCGCGCAGCCCTTTGTGGCCGGGGTTTGCGAAGCGGGGCTGCCGCGGGGGGCCGGGGCCGGCTGCTCCATTGTGCCCGCGGAGCCCGTTGGCAGCGGAGGGTGCGCCCGAGTGCCCTTCATTCCTGAAATAAAACTCCCGGAGGTCGGCTTGGCGCGCGGGTGCTGCCCCTTCCCGCGAGGTCTGCGCTGTTCCAGCCCCGTGAGCCCCTCTTTCTGTCCCGGGCAGCGGTGTGCTGCTGCCTGCGAGGCTCCCAGGCAGGGCTTCGGGGCCGCTCGCCTCGGCTCTGCCCTCCCTGGGCGCATCTGAGCGTGGCCGCCGAGGCCGGCTCTGCTCCCGGCCCCACCAGCGCTCCTGGGGAGCGGCAAGGAGCCTCCGTAGGGCTGCGCTCCAGCCCCGGACAGCCCGGCTTCCGTGCGGCAGCCGCCAGCAGATGTCATCCGCGAATAGAGGATGGCTCTCCGCGGCTCTGTCTGTGGAGGGCCTTTCCCCAGCCACCTGGCACGGCAGCTTCGTGAAAGGTCTCGCTTGGAGGTCCCGAGCGGTGCCGTGAGCTGTGCGTGGGGTGGGAGCTCTCGGTGCCGCCCCTCGAGGGGCACGAGCCTCAGGCCGCTTTCATGTGACGGAGGGCACTCGCTCCACCCTTCCCGTGTGCGGGCGTCATTTATGGGGTCTTCTGCCACTCTGGGTGGGTTAGAAGGGGTGAGGGTCTGCACGGGTAGGCAGGAGCATCAAATTCAAAACACACTATTTTTTCCTTTCTAAAAAAGAATAATTGGTTTGAAACTGCTCTGGAGATGATTTACAGCAGTCGTTGGGTAAGGAGTGGCAGAACAAAGCACCCAGTGTCTAATCTACTCCAAATACCTGCAGTTTTGCTGCGCCGCCCTGTAAGTGAACTCTACCTATGGATCAGGACAGCTAGCCCACATGGCAGTGAGTGGGTAGTCCCATGAGGTGGCTGAAAATGACAAGCACGTGAGTGTAATCAGCCCCATGCCATGGGGAGGGGGCTCTGCTCATCTCTGAGTGAGCTTTCTAATGAGTAAAGTGGAAAAACTGCACTTTACTTGCAGCCTCTGGAGTGCATTTGGATAAAATTACCCTATGATAAATGCTTCATATTAGAGATGATAAAGGCGCGAATGGACGCTCGCATGGAGTTTTCCTATGTGTGGGAGATGCTGGATGGTGCTTCAGGTTGAGAGGCAGGCGTCCTGAGTGAGCACTCAGAGAACTCCTTGGGCACTCAGCAGTGACTCAGCACCGCGGCTGTTTCCCTCCAGGGGATCACGTGGCCGTTTTCCCATGTTGAAATGTCAGTGACACAGATGAAGCTGCCTTTCCCACCCTTCTGGAGTAATTAGGCTTTTGCATCATGTGGCTGAAGGACTCGGTGCTGGGCACAGAAAGCAGAGCGGTCTTGCATGGTTCTTTGCGTGCGCCAGGTCGCGACATTATGGCAGTGTCACGGGTGCACTGGGCACTTGGGGGCCTGGTTCTGGGAAGGTGTGCCGCTGTCTCTGGCACATCACTTGACCCTTTGCTGCTGCATGACTTGACTAAGCAGGAGGAGCAAGAAAGTGGCCCAGCAATAGCGGTTTTATTTCTGAGTGCTCCTCTTACACATAGGAGTAGGCAGGGGTTTCCTGTTCATCCTCAAGATGATACTTGATTGCTCGAACATCCCGTATGTGATTAAATCCCCTCTTGGGAAGGACAGGGCATTGATTTTTTTTGAAATAAGAAGGCTGATGCATCCTAATGTATTAGACTGGTTGTTCTCTTAAATGGAAACTTACAGGCTATAACCCTGCCGTGAAGCTAGCTGAGCCAGTGATGCATGGCCTGCTGCAGGACATGTGGACAACACAGCCTGTATCTGGAGCAAAACAGGGTTTGGATTGTTTCATCTGGTGTAGGAGCGTGCTGGTGGTTAAACACAAGCTTAGCAGGGCAGGCAGATCCTTTTTCCAAGGGTGATGTCATTCCTATCTGAACGTAAGCTAATTAGAAGAAATGAGGTAGCCCAGCTTGCTTATTAAACATGTAGGCAGTGGATGAGAAGGAAACACTTTCTTCTGTAGAAATACATACAGAACAGCGTCACATACTTTATCAAGTACTGTAAACAGCACTTCTCCATGTGAATGCTGACTTGCTGGTAGCTCCCTCCCAGAAAATAGTGATTCAGCTCTGGTTAGGGCAGAGAGCAGTAAGCTATGGTTTGTATCAGGGAGGGGGCTTCTGTGCAAGCCTGTAGCCTTTTGTTCCAGGCTTCTCTGGGTTTCAAGTGGCTAGAAGAGCTAACATTTTCAATGGCAGCGCTCTGAAACTTCTGGAAACCAAATAATCCTCTCTAACAACCCTAGACAAGTTACAGCAAGTGCAAGAAACCTGTAAGCCTTCTAAAATTAAGTGAGTGCACTAACCTGAAGTGTAGGCTGCTGTTTTAGCAGCAAAATTGTTCCATTTTAAATATGTTTTGCATTGCTAGTGCGTAGATGTCTCCAGGTGGCCTGTACAGTAGCGCTTTGTCCTAACCTTGTTTGATGTGGCTCTTGTGTCTGAGGACCATCGAAATGCCTCTAAAGAGGGGCATTCCAGAATTGTGTGTGTCGTCTGGCAGCTGGGGAGCTGGGATTTTAGCTGGTCTGGCTGTAGGAGTGGATGGAGGAGGAAGCTTCTTGGGAGAGAGAAGACACAACCTCTTCCCTGAGGAGGCGATACCAGTGATAAAACTGCAGTGCATGAGCATTGCAGCTTCAGTGTGTTCATCTTGGACATCTCTTTGTTAGCTGTGCCGGAGTCCTGTATTAATAGCTGAGTTAGACCCTGGTGCACTTGCTGAGACACAGGAGACTTCATTCAGGTGGCACTGGTCCCTCAGGACAACATTCAGTTGGTGTCCAGGCACTTAGATGTAGGTGTCTGTATGTGAGCTAGGTGCTGAAGCTCTTAATGTGGTCATGGTGGTGTGATCAATGAGCCAGAGAGTGGTTCTCTGAGCAGCCCCTGTGCATCTTCTCCAGGGTGAGTGGCTTTGTCTGGGCTCTGACTAGATCTCCTTTTGACCATAAGGTGAGCGTAGACACCTTTACCTTAGTGTCTTAATCTGAGGGTGGTACAGCTGAAAGTGCTGTTTTTATTTGTGAAACTTTGCTGGTAAACCTCTGCGTAAACAATCAGGCTAGGCAGCTGCTGTTGCTGTGCCAGGAGAACCAGCAAAGCAGTGGGAAGCATCAGCTTTCAGCCCAAGAGGCAGTGGGCTCCTGTTCTGGTACAGCTGGGTCAGTGCACCCTGACAATACCCCAGCCTCGCTCTGTGAAGGGCTGGGGTTAGGGAGCACAGCTGGGTCCTGTATCTGTGTGGTGAGGTGAGAAATACGAGCATAAGTACATGCATCTGTCTAGAGGAGAAGGGAACTGTGAGTTCTTGAGGGGAGAATGGGGTATTTTAGTGTTTGGAGATGCTGTTTATCTATGGATTGAAAGTGAGGCACCTTTGTTATCCCCTAGATTCAGGCAGTGAACCTGCAAAGTTAAAATTGTTTTGACCAACACTTCAAGGGCTTCTTATTTCTTGCAAGTTCATTTTTTTTCTGAGCTGGGAAGATGCTCTGGAATACTAAAGTCATGTGATTTCTCCTTTGGAGTGCTGACTGCCAGTGTTCTTAACATGTCTCCACGTTAGAGCTGACTAGTGTGCTCCGTTTGAGCTCCCGCTCTGCTAGGCCACTGGTGTACCGCAGGAATGAGCTTTATCTGGCCTGGCTAGAAACTTGGGATGGTGCACTTTCTACTGTGGAGATGCTGGTGGAAAAGTTACTGTGAGGCACTGTGAAGCCTCACCTCAAGGTGAGATAACATTTGGACCTCCTACAAGCAGCTCTTGTGGAGCAACATCTGCTAATGCGGTGGTTTCCCAACCCCGCCGTTTCTCAAGCAGTGCTTGGCTGCGGTTGACGTTCTAGGTCTTGTGGAACTGGCACGGGTCCAACAGAGTCTGTTAGCTTGGGCTGCTTGCCATGCTAGGCTGCAATGTTTGTATCTCACCGCTGAGACCAGTCTCACCAGTGAGGCCTGCTCTGCTGGATGGGAACCAGTGGGTTGGTGGGGTTTGGATGGAGTTGGTAGTAGAACTTCCCGTTGAGTCACTGGAGCTGCAGTTTGAACTGAGTCATGGAGATGTTGTAAGCCATGGTGTTCCTACAAGGCTTCTAGTCTGAAGCTCTTCTGGGTTTTGATCAGTTGAAGAGCTCTTGCTGCTTCAGTTATGCATTCTTGCTGCCATGTTCTCTGGCAGAACTCTCTCTTCTCCATATCCCTTATCTTTGCAGTATGGTTCACTCTAATGTCCATTCATTTTGTCTCCTAGTGTTCAGGGTTCTTCTGATACCTGACAGGCCCTTCGGAATTACTTTTGCAGGGTGACTCCTGTGTAAATCGAAGGCAGTGATATAAAAGATGGGAACTCATCTGCCAGCCAGCTTTAAATACTCAGGGTGTCAGCCTTTCACAGAGGCTCAGTGCTCTTGCCATGCTCCTTGTTCATGCAACAGCTTCTCTGGATGCCCTGGCTCCATCAGCTGAGTGCACACAAGCCATGCTACAGAGTGGGTTGCTCCTTTGTCTTCCTGTGCCACGTGATGAGGAGCTTATTGCCTCTTAATTGGAAGGAAACTTGAACAGTTGTAAGGAGAGAGCAACAAAATGCTTCCTGGGCTGCACTGCAGACCACGCCTGTCCCATGCTGAACACAGGAAAGCTCTTCTAATTAGTTTCTAATGCTGGTGGCAGTGCGTGTCCCAGTCAGAGCTGGTCAGCAGCCCTTGTGTCTGGGGGTTACTAGGGGAGCAGACTGTATATTGAAGGCAGAGGTGGGCAGGGGAGAGCGGAGCCAGCCTAGCATCTGGAAAGCAAGCAGTGATTAGTGTAACCAGTTCCAGATGAGAGCTGTTGTGAAGCTCCAGGTCCTGGCAGTACTGCTGTGGCTGTGTCGGTAGGGAAGGGAGCCATTGTGTGCTCCCTGGGGTCAAGGCTGGCAGCTGCAGCATTGTGGGAAGAGACTACCTGGCTCTTTCCTGTCCGAAACAGGACCTTACTGATGCCTTTATTTTTTTTTTAACATTTTGAGACTGGTAAAATGGAGAAATGAATACACATGTACAGGTAACTGTCTTGTGCTGTTTGTTGACCAGCTCACAGTGGGATTTGGAGGCTGTAGCCTTGACCCTAGGATGGGTGATCTGGGAGGTTTGCATGCTTGTTGTCTGTGCAGCTACAGGAGATGAAGGCATCCTGTGCTTACCAAAACGTCAGTCTGGGGTAAGTAGAAGAGAAGACCTGTTATCCCATTGACCAGCTAATACATACCTTATTTAGTGACAGAGTCCAGACTTTCTTTGGAGGAGTAAAAGCTCAAACCAGGGGAAAAACAAAGTTTACTTGAATTCGTACCAGATGCAAACAGTAATGTATGTGATATTTTTCACTCCTCAGCTGTGCTCTGTGCTTATGAAACTGCAGCAGAGCCTCTCACGCTGGCAGATCGGATGGCCAAATGAGATTTGTCCCCTTGCTGGCTCCGCCGGGGTGTAAGTGGCACCTGCGTGCAGTGGAAGAGTGGTAGTGAGGCTTGCATCGAAACTTGCCTAACAGCCTGCAGCTAGACAGCTTTGACTTCTAAATCTCTTTCAGTCCTAATGGAGGAATCATCTAGATCGTGACTACTTTCCCATCAGTGAACAAAGAACCTAACAAAGGAGGCTGACTCTGGCATGTCTGGGCAGTGGTAAAGGAGTGCTCTGCTATCGGGCACTCGCATCAACTGACTCATGGCCTCGAACAGGGAAGCTGCAGAGCTTAATCCTCCAGCACCGGCATCAGCTCTGCTCTGAAGCGTCTTTAAATAACTTGTAAAAAGTCCCTCAGCCTGCTTCTGTAGTTGCACTGAGCTGGAAAATGGTGGTGAGCTTCTTGCTACAGAACCTGGGAGATGTGATTGTGAATAATTAGAAGTTGTAACTGTTGTAAAGGAAAAGTGCTAAATGCGCAGTATGCCCCCTGTTCCTCAGCATGCAGCCGAAGGGGCTAAAAAATGACTCTGTAACACTGGTTCCTGTAGGTTAAATGGGCTGGAAACTACTCTGTCTTGTAGCCAACGTAAATTCCAGAGGCCCGATAATACGGAAACCTTATTTTCTTACCTATCCTGTAACAGCCGTCCCCATGCTCCCTTCTACATCCAGGTTGCCTCCTGGGAGTGTTCTCATGCATAATTTGGGGGGGCACCAGTTGGCAAGGCTCAAAACTGTGCGTGGAATTATTGTAATAATTTGATGGTATAGATTGTGTTCCAGTGCCTGGGGATGTTCCCTGATGTTGTTTAATTTAGGAGTATGGATGTAGCCAGTGGGTCTCTGGCAACTGGCCCAGAATATTATGAAATTGTGAAAACTGCAGTATATAGTAAAAGAAAGTGAAAGCTCGTAGTAGGATATCATGACTCTCTCACTGAACACTGGACCTTTTGGGGCTCATTAGAAGGATGAGCAATGAAAGCTGCATGAGAAACCCCATGTAAGCAGTCCTCTGAGGTCTAGAGGGTGAATGATACAAACCTGGAACAGCAGGGCATTCAGCGTGGTAGTGAAGGTGCTGGTCTGTGCCAGTGATTCAGCCTGCACTTGTGGTGTTAGCCCCTAAGGTTGTCCTTCAGTATTTTACGCTCTACTTTGGTTAGAGGTCTGTTGTGCTGACTAGAGTTGGTAGTCACAGAGTAGACCCAGGATTTTATTTCTATATGAAATGTTTTAGTGATGTTTGAACAGTGTCTTCCCAGTTAGTTTGATGTACTGTTACTTAGCATCTAACTACTCTGAAGGCACTCCTTGTCAGAAACTTGTCTGATATAAGGGACGTTGTGCTCAGACTAGCTTGGCGGTACAGCACTTGGCCTTGCGTTGCAGTTTTGTGCTGTTTTAATGACTTAAAACCACAGAATTTCAGAATATCCTGAGTTAGAAGGGACCCGCAAGGATCATGGAGCCCAACCGCTGGCTCCACACGGGACCACCCAAAATCCAAACCCTGTGTCTGAGAGAGATGTCCAGATGCTCCTTGAACTTCAGCAGTCTGGGGCTGTGCCCAGTGCCCTGGGGAGCCTGTTCCAGGCCCGCCACCCCCTGGTGCAGAACCTTTTCCCAACCCCCAGCCTGAGCCTCCCCTGACGTAGCTCCATGCTGTTCCCTCAGGCCCTGGTGCTGCCCTGGGAGGGAGCTGTAGGCCGCCATGAGGCCTCTCCTCAGCCTCCTGTGCTCTGGGCCCAACAAGCTAAGGGACCTGAGCCACTCCTCAGACATCTTGTCTTCTAGACCATTCTCCATCTTTGTAGTCCTCCTTCGGACAACAGTCCGTCAGAGGTGGCATTAGTGTGGTATCTCTTTTTCTCTTCATAGTGTAGATGTGTAGAATGGAAGGATGTTCAAATCAGGACTTGGTAAGTCTCTGCTGCCCGTAAGAGGCAGAAGGCATCTAGACCACACAAATGTGGTAGCATTTCCCCTTTTATCTCTGGCCTCCTCCGGGGATTTGGTGACTGCTCTGAAACAAGGCCGCAGGGAGGATAGGTAAACAAGCTGTGTGCCCAAACGTGAAGGCGCAAGGTAGCTGAAGTTAGTACCCGTTACAGTGAAGCTTGGCTGACAGCTTGGATGGAAGGCAAGCTCTGATTTATCCTGCATTTGTAGTAGACCCTCATTCAGGGCTCTGCTTACATATGCTTGGTTGGACTGAGCTACTCTAGGTCAGAGTTGATTTAGTTTAATCTTAATCCACTATGTGTTTGCTCAAGAAATGTCTAATGTGTGTTTCTGAACTGAGTAAAAGTGTAGGTGATTGGAGCGCAACTGCAGGCAGCGGGTTTTTTAAAACCTTCTATTGGAAATGGTTTTCATTGGATGCTTCAGCTTTGAGATGATACTTCATTACCCTTATGACACAAAAAATAAGTAACTGTAAACGAGGCAGTAGTAAGCTACTGCTGTCAGACCTTTGTCTTAACGAGTAGGATTGCCAACACTTCTGCAAAACTGAACACAGGGAACATGAGGGACATTTTCTATGGCTAGATCATCTGCCATATGCTCCAGTGGTTGTGCATACTTCTCATAGCAAATTCACGCAGTTTGACCAGTGTTCTATGTTAGGATAATTCAGTGAAATGTGGTCCAGCCCATGCCCAGGGACCATTTGGCCTACTGCTGTTGATTCCCAGTGCTCCGTTTATGTGGTACCCGAAATGCTTGTAATGCTGCTTTCCTTCAGTGTGGAAAGCACTCAGATCTACTGAGACTATGTGGAAGGAAGGGGGATGAAGCTGGAAGTGCCTCTTTATCAGGACTTTTGGGAAGGGGGAACAGTGTTTTCCCAACCTCAGGTGTGGCCGCTGCACCTGGTAGAGGTGTTCAGTCCTTTTGTGCATGGTTTAGTCATGCCAGCGTAACTGCATCTGTTTGGCAGGAATTACTTCTGCATTATGAACAATCTAGACTTAGTCAATGCTGTGAGGTGCTGTAGATAAAACAGATCTGATGGCGTGCCTTATGACATGGCAGAAGATGTAATTTCTTCACATCCATGCTGGTTTACTTGAATCTGGAAATGGTGGGGCATAGAAGCAAATGCAAAGAGCACACTTAACTGTGCTGTGGTAGAGGAAGACCTACCAAGATGCAGAAGCTGCCCTGGATCTAAACCAAAATCTAAAGCTGCTGGCGTGCTCTTCCTGAGTCCAGTAACCAGCTGCTGATCGAGACTCACAAGTTCCTTCTTGACAGACTTGCTGCTGACTGACGTGAGTCCTGCTGTGCCGAACAGAGTTTCGTAAAACTAGCTAGGGCTTAGCTATAGTGAGCGTGACCAAATCAGAAGGGAGTTGCTGAATGCCACCTGTTGGCTTATTTTGATGCCCAAGCCTGATTTGCTTTTGTAGCTCCCAGAACATGTCAATGTCTTCTGTAGCAGGCTGGCAAACAACAGCATAAAGGGATCAGGTTGTGGGGTGTGACTGGTCCTGCCATCTGGTGTGCACATGTGAGACGGAGCCAGGGGTGGTGTCTGTTTGGGCTCAGCAGCTCTTTCTGGACGCTTTGAGTTCCTTGATCAGTGAGCTCTGCAGAGAGGATGTGTCAGAGGAGGGGTGGTAACGAAGGAGCAGTTCTAATGATAAGGATCTGGGGGTGTCAGCTGAAAAACTCAGCATGAGCGGACAATGTGCCTTTGCAGCCCAGAAGGCCAACCGCATACTGGACTGCATCAAGAGAAGCAGGGCGAAGGAGGTGATCCTGCCCCTCTGCTCTGCTCTTTAGAGAGCCCACCTGGAGTGCTGCGTCCAGTTCTGAGGCACCCAACACAAGAAGGATATCGAGCTGTTGGAGGGGGTCCAGAGGAGGGCCACGAAGGTGATCGAAGGGCTGGAGCACCTCCCCCACGAAGGCAGGCTGAGAGAGCTGGGGTTGTTCAGCCTGGAGAAGAGAAGGCTCCAGGGGGGCCTGAAGGGGGCCTACAGGAGAGCTGGGGAGGGACTCTTTAGAAGGGCATGTAGCAACAGGGCTGGGGGTAATGGCCATAAACTGGAAGAGGGGAGATTTAGGTTAGACGTTAGGAAGAAATTCTTTCCTGTGAGGGTGGTGAGACACTGGCACAGGTTGCCCAGAGAGGTTGAGTATGTCCCGCCCTGGCAGTGTTCAAGACCAGGCTGGATGGGGCTCAGAGCAACCTGGTCTAGTGGGAGGTGTCCCTGCCCATGGCAGGGAGTTGGAACAAGATGATCTTTAAGGTCCCTTCCAACCCAAACCATTCTATGATTCTATATTAGACTTATATCAAAATACAGCACTTAAAGGTAACAAACCTCTGGGATGTGTGTATGGAAATTGGAGACAAACATTGAAGACATCATCATACCACCTTCTGGAGATACTGTGATGTTTATAAAAACAATCAGGAAGGCTCTGTCATGGATTGTTAAGTCTTGGGCTGGTTGTCATGATGTGAAGGACTTGATGCATGTCATGTAGGGTCAGCTACAGGCAGATCAAATGGAAAGCTAAAGGAGAGTTTGGCAGCAGCTGGCCTTGCAGCTGGCAGGTATACCTGCGACTGAAGTGTCAGCAGATGGTAAATTGTGTTGTCTTGTGCATAGGCAGTTGCTATAGGATGTATCCAGTTGCTATAGGATATATCTGCCTATAAAATCTTGCATCTAGGTGGTTCCACTCTAAGGTATCAGAATATCCTCTTTTTTTTTTGTTGTAAAGCTAACTGTCTGTAGATTTAAGAAGCCTCTAAGTTTATCAGCTAACCTGCTTTAGCTAAGACCTTTGGTACCTTTGGCAACCAGCTCTAGGTGGCTTGCACAGGGGTTTGAACCAGGTGACCTTCAGAGGTGCCTTCCCATCGCAACCATTCTGTGATTCTGTGATACCTCCAAGGTTGCAAGCTCAACTTTCTGCTCAGTTTAAAATTCCTTGCTAGCTGCTAGGAACCAGAAGTACTGCCAGTAAACCCTTAGGTTGGTATCCAGGGATTTTTATCTGAATCTTGAATTTTGTTGAAGAAGGTTAGCACTCCAAACACTTTGCTCAAATTAGAAACCTTTGTGTATCACTAATAGAGTGAAAATGCTTCTGTGGTTCTTCAAGATCTTGTAGCTTTGTCTCCCAGCTCCTTGGCTAATCTCACACTAGCTAATTGTGAGAACTCAAGGAGGAGAAGAGGGAAACTCTCAGGATTTCTCCTAGCCATGTGCCTAGATACTGAAGGCTGTTGCATTTGTTCTTGCCTGACAACAGTTCCTGGAGGCAGAAGGTATTCCTGGCTGCATGCTGGCTTCCCTTCATAAGGTGAAGGAGAACATCTTCCTTCCCAGAATACCATGTAGCATAGTGGTGGGGCCACGTCTGACTTCTGGGAACACATCTATTCAGATCAGAGCACTTGTGCAGCTGTAGCTTCGCTGATGCTGATGACACAAAGGAGCATGGTGCTCATTTGGGGTTGGTAGTAGTTCCACCAGCCAAGCTGTGTGGCATCTGCCTCCAGGTAAAAGGCTCCTGGTGTTGCTGAGAGGCATCGGTGGCTCAGAGTGTGCCACCAGCCTAATTTGAAGATCTGAGATGCTGCAGAGCATGTCATGCTTTCCTACAGACATGTCTCCAACCTCTGAGCTGAAGCTTTCTGGGCTGAATAGCTGAAGATGAAAAGAGCAACTTGTGTTCCTCTGGGACCAAAGTGTTTGAACTGCCTCTCTTGTGTGCTGACATTGGTGTGCTGCAGGCTTGCATTCCATCCTGCAGTGATGGCCTGAGCAGGAGGAGCACGCAGGGCTGATGCTTCTTCATCAAAGCACATGGCCTATAGCTGCACACTGACCAGTTTAAGCCAACAGGCCTACTGGGAGAAGATGGTCTCAGATGCAATGATTGGAGATGCTCACTGCTTTACAACCCTGAGACTGATGAATCTCAGACTCAGAGAATGGCTGAGGTTAGCAGGGACCTCTGTGTCCATCTGGCCCAACATCTGCTCCAGCAGGGACACCCAGAGCTGGGTGCCCAGTGCCATGTCCAGGCGGCTTTTGGAGGCCCCCAAGGAGGAGACCCCACAGCCTCTGGGCAGCCTGTGCCAGTGCTCCATCACCTGCATACCACAGAATTGCTTTCTGGTGTTCAGACGGTATCTCTTATATTTCACTTTGTGCCCACTGCCTCTTATCCTGTTTCTAGGCATCATTGAAAAGAGCCTGGCTGTCACCTTTGCACCCTCCCTTCAGGTATTGATAGACACTGATAAGATCCCCCCTGAGTTTCCACTTCTCCAGGCTCAAGGGTCCCAGCTCTCTCGGTCTCTCCTTATAGGAGAGGTGCTCCAGGTGCTTCATCTTAGTGGTACTGTGTTGGATTCTCTCCAGTATGCCCAGGCTTCTCTTGTACTGGTGGGGTCCAGAACTGGACATGGCACTCCAGATGCAGCCTCACCAATGCTGAGCAGAGGGGAAGAACTACCTTTCTTGACCTGCTGGCAATACTTTGCCTAACGCAGCCAAGATATAGTCCAAGACTGGGCTTGAGGGAAAAGCTGCAATGCTTATTGATACTATTTACTGGGGTTTTTCATTCCAGTGACAGTCATCAGTGCTGATCCCATGACACAGGATGTGTGGGCAGCTGCAGCTGGGGCAAGGAGAGGAATTTGTGCCCAGCTGCAAGCCAGACTGTTCATGGCAACAGAGGTCAACACATGGATGGGAACAGGGACTGGTTTTCTTGGGTCTGCTGCTGAAGACATATGGTCAATATGTATATATGTGTTAGAAGGCAACACTACAAAGTTCAGTCTCCATTTAAGTGCCTGTGATTGCTGATGACTGGTCTGAGGGGAGCTGCTTGACCTCACCTGCCTGGACTCCATAGCAGGGGCTGTGTGTATGCTGCAGTCACCATGCACAGAGAACAAGGCCTGCTGGGATGTGTGGTAGCCAGAGAGCACGTGTCTGTGCTACTGCAGAGTGATGAGGACTCCTCAGGACCCTTAGCTCCTGTCACTTTTAATTGCTTCTTACTTCAGGAGGGTCATGCTTATTTGCGTTGTGCATGGGTAGTGGTTTTTGGGCTCCTGAAGTCCTTCACTGACTGGGCTTGCAGTTCATAAAGATTGTGTCCTGCAGTATACACCCATCTTTTAACCTTTACTTTCTCAGGGTTCCTGGGACTGGCAGCCCACCACTGGCTTTGGCTGAAACTAGGCTAAACCAGCCTTTTCTGCTTGTTTTTCTACACTAGAAACTAAGTGCTAGTGACCTTAAATCAAAGGGTTTGAAGGCATATGAGGTTTGTCCGGTCTCAGATAACAACTCACTGCTCATCTCAAACCAGCTGAAATCATTTGAAAGTAATTCCCTGGGATGAAGTGGTGCTGTTAGCTGCCAGGCCTCCTTCTGCTACACTTCCTTGGCACAGCTCTTTGAGTCTATGCATTGACTGTGGCTTTCTTGTGCTATCTGAAGAAATGAATGACTGAACTATCAAGTATGTTAAAGAGCTGCAGTGAAGGAAGACTCTTCAAAGAAAAGCAGTTCTAGCATAAAACTGAACTGACTGCTTCTCAGGAGATTACCTGCAGGGCGAAGGGCTTCTCATTAGTCTGCACCTTCAAAACAGGCTGTCTCAAACATGGGAGACGAGAGGTACGCCACTCTTATTGTGACTTCTTGGGCCATATTGTGACAGCCCACGCCTGCCGCTGACAGAAGGTTAAACTTAATGTTTGTGTGCCGTGTTTGTAGATGTGTTGAGATTCAGTCATTGGCTTGGGCTGGAAGGAGGAGGTTGGCATGAGTGAAAGCAGCATGTAGTAACTTACCTGTTTGATACATCCAGGTGAAAAAGCAGGAGCTTCTCTGCATTGCTGAAGGACTAGACTTTTAGAGGAGTTGGCTGAGACAATTGAGAAGCAGCTCGGCCCACCTGCGTCGGAACTGAGGCAGAGCTCTGTCCCAGCAGCGCACACAAGTGATGTGTTATCTCTGATTCTGTGTGTTTGCATGGCCACAAACTTCCAAGCTGTTGGGAGTCTGGCTGCTCCAGCATGGCTCAGTCCTCTCTGCTAAAGGATGTGGAATATGCTCCTTGGCCGGTGCAGAGCTGCAGTTGCACTGGCCCTCTTTATGAAGTTCAGGTGGCCTGAGACAAAAGCAGTGCTATGACTTTTCTGAATGTCATCTGTCTAACCTTTGCTGCTGTGACTCAGGAGCTGTGTTCAGGAGGACTTAAAAGAACTGTTGTCAGATTTAGGAACAACCCTTATCCATCACAAACAAAGGAACTCTGCCTGCAGCCTCTCTCCTTGCTCCGTTTTGTACAAACCCATGCAATCCTTTGAGTCAGCCTCTGCTTTGCATGTTGCCTGCAGTCTGGGGGTGGTGATGTGCATTTCCATAATGCAGGACTGAGGCAGGGTATTTCGTGGCCCCTCAGCCACAGGGCAGAACGTGTGTCAGCATCCCAGGAACCTGGGCTGTGATTCTGTAGGAACTGCTTAAGCCGCCCTGGCTGCCACACCGTGCCTGTGCCAACACAAACACTTCTGCATTCGTGCAGCGAGCAAAGAACTGGTCCTGCTGGAAAATTCTTTTGCATGACAGTTTCTTTTTTTGTTTTTTTTTCCTCCTCCTTTAACCAGACCAGTTCCCTGATCTGGGTCACCATGAGACTGTATGAATGCAGGGGACAGTCCGGGGAGCATGAAGGGACACGCTCACGTGGGAGGCGGTGGGGTGAACAACAGTTTAAAGGGCCCTGCTGCAGAATGTGAAACCTGAGCTGATGGTGACAAGCTGGCTCGTTTTCACTCTTGGCACGTTGATTGCTGTTTTCAGCCCTACTTAATTAAAAAGCTTGCACTGTTGTCACAGTAAGGAGAAAATGTAATAGTAGTTGGGCAACAGTGTGGTAGTTATCAAGTGAGACTGAAGCTATTAGGACTGTAGCTGCAGCATGTATGGAGCAGCTGTATAGTGAGTGCCCTCAGCCCAGGCTGCAGCTCCTTTGCCTGGGAAAGGGCAGCTCTGGATGCTCTTCCTTGTCCACTGCATCTTGCTTAAAGGGTCAGTCTGCTTTTACTGCTGTGGCCACAAAACTTTACAAAAAAGGGAATCAAAGCCTAGCAGACAGTGGGTGGTTTTAACAGGCTCCTCTGTTCTGGCCATAGTGGAAAAGATCCTAAAAGCACTCATTCTGTTTTGAGTCTGTGCTGAAAGGTGTTTCACTGCCTGGAGAGCCGATTGCTCACAGGTAGCTGCTCTGTGATCATCAGCTGCTTCATGCTGCAAACAAAAGCAGCTGTGGTTGCTTTTAGGACGCTCAAAGCTGGTCCCCCTCACAAAGCACCAAGCAAAAACAGAAGAGGAGGCCAATAAGAGCTGTTTTCCAGATTTCTTGATACAAACGATGGTCTGATAGAAAAGCAGCAGGATTAACTGGTGTGCTTGCCTTTTTCTGCTAGAATGGTACTCACCTTGCAGAGCAGAGGAATGTCTTTTACTTCCCGCTTCCCTGTGGAAAGAGCACCCTGTGAGCTGCACATCGCCCTGCTCCAGCTGCCATAAACCGATGCATGAAGTATGGGGATGCTGAGGCCTGTTGCGACACAGCCATAGCTCTTCAGGGCTGAAGGGGAGCAATGACACCACCTGAAGTAGCGAGGTGGTTGTAGTTCTTTCAACAGCCTTGACTGGAAGAGTAGCCAGGGATGAAAAAATAGAGCTTAAACCTAAACCCTAGGCCATGTTCCTTGCCCCTTGGGAGGCTGAGGGGAGGCCTCACGGCGGCCTACAGCTCCCTCCCAGGGGAGCGGAGGGGCAGGCGCTGAGCTCTGCTCTCTGGGGACAGCGACAGGACCCGAGGGAACGGCATGGAGCTGTGTAGGGAGGGGTCATAAGCTGCTGGAGTTCAATGGGTGTTTGGCCATGCTGTCGGATGTAGATTTTCGATTTTGGGTGGTCCTGTGTGGAGCCAGGGGTTGGGCTCCATGATCCTTGTGGGTCCCTTCTAACGTGGGATGTTCTGTGATTCTACGCAGCCTGTGGGCAGCTTGTAGCGTGGCTTGTGGCTGTCTTTCTGCTCTTTGACCTCTGCTGCTAGCCTGCTTCTTTTGGTTCTTCTGAGACAAGAACTACTTCATTAACCTGCAGGGTCACCAGGCAGCACTGGTGCTTATCCCGAGCTGTGGAGTAACAGGAGGAACCAAGGGAAGAGCCGTGTCATGCTGCTGCTGGCTTCAGACAAGTCAGATATGCACACAAATATCACTTATGACTTGTCACATAAAAGCATTGGTTCTGTTTCATCTACCCTGGAATTTAAGTCTGCCTGTTAAAATGGAAGCATGGCTGACTGCTAGCAGCCTCTAGCTCACAGAAGCAGTGGGTATAGATGAGGATGATTCCCCCCCCCTTAATGGTCTAGGTTGTCTGAAGACGGTGGACAGCTGGAACTGGAGTTAATCGTGTGGATTAGTAACTGGAGAATATCAAGGTTTAACGAAGCTAAAGTTTCTTTCAACAGGAGGTTTTGTCTTCCCACACACCAATATAAATATTTTGAGGTTAGAAGCTCTTCAGGCTGCTCCGCCTCAGATAGCAATTCTGTTAGAAGGACTAGCACTGCTCTTCAATACATAGAAAAAAAGTAAAAGAAACCTTTCCATTTATGTTTATTTTAGAGCTGCTCAAATCCTTGTGTAAATTTTTCTCTAGATGCTTCAGTGCATTATGTAGTAGGCAAACTAGAAATCAAATACTTACTTGTGTAAATCTCTTTAAGCAACGTAGTAAGTCAGTGGTTTTGCTTCCCATAAAGTTGGCAGTATCTTGCAGAGTGCTCAGGGAGGTGTTTGAGGTGGGAGAGCTCATTCCTTCTCAGCTGAATGCAGAGGACTTAGGACTTGCAGAAACAAATGTGTGAATTTAACAGCATTATTCAGATAATGGAGGATTTCAAGTGTTTTTGACACTGCTGTAATAGGCTGATCACTAACTAGGATTAATAAGAGTGGGATACAAATCATCCTTAATCTAGTTGAGGGCTTGTAGCAGCTTGTGGTAAAGTCAGTGTTTTTGCGTACCTCAAAGAGCAGTTTGAAATAAGCTGCTTCCTTTTTACATACACCCTGACTTCAAATTAAAGAAATGTGGTTCCCAGTTTGGGTGGGGTGAGACCAACTAATAAACTATAAATCTCCCCTTCATCATGAGACAGTGCTTGAGCAGGGGGAGCTCCATGGCAGCACAGAAAGATTCATCTGTTATGAGTGGGATCAAGATGAAGACTAAAGAATGCTTAGAATTTTTTTTTTTTTTTTTTTTTAAAAAAAAAGGCTGGTGTGTGTCAGCCAATAATAGTGCTAATGGATTGTGGAAGTCTGGCCCGTTCTCGATTAAACTGAAGCTGCCACTGAGCAGCTTTCTGATTGTCCTAGCAGAACTGAATAACTATTGTTCTGTAACAATACAGCCCTCAGCAAGAGCAGAACCTAACAGTTTCCCGAGGGTCTGTTACTTGGGAAGGAAGTCTCCCCTGCTTAACAGGCACTGATCAGTGCTATCAGAAATGCTGCTAAAATGTTTGTCCCTTGTGTTATGGAACTGAGTTCAGTGACACTGAATCACAGGGGATTTTCCTGGGCTAGGCAACTATTTCCAGCCAGCTGTATGAGGTTCATTTAAAAAGAAAAATACTTGTTGCATTGTTTGTTTGTTTTTTAATGAATTAAAATGTTGTAGGTGCAATATCAAAACTGTCAGCTTTCCGACTAGGCTATATGAAATGCCATCAGAGATCTGTCCTTAAAGGATCCACAGTCTGAACTTAACTGTGTTCATCCAGTCTCTGTGGCATCAGTTACAACATGGATGGTCCGCAGGTAGTCCCAGGGGTCTGGAAATTAAGCTGTGTGATGATGGAAGTGATTTCTGAAAGCACATTGACAGCAGATAAAGTGATCCAGAGTTGTCAGTAGAGCAGTCTTGGTTTAAGCTGGAATTTATTTCCAGCTCTTACGTATGACAGCACAACCTGGCAATTCAGTCTATGTTCTGCACCCCTAATCCTCTTGACTGATCAAAACCTTTCCCATTGGTGAAACTCATCTGCAGTGAAAGGTCATGGAAAGGCCTTGACCATGAGGTGTGTGTTGTCTGAACGTCACAGTCCCTCTTCTTCATCCAAACCCGAATTAGTTCAGTCTCTTCCGATGCTGTCCAGTGTCAGTGTCTTATATTAACCTTGCTGTGTCTGAAAATCCTTCAGCAGCAGGTCATTATAGAAGCACGACCTTTCTGCAGCGCTCAGGTTTTTGTGGTGTCTTAGGGAAAGGTCACTGCATCTCACGCCTACTGAAGCCATAGTCTATGGAGCAAGGGTAGCCTTTACGTAACTGTGCAGTTACATAAATTAGGCAAACTTTCCTTAATGTTTGTGTCATGAGATTGGATGATGTCATGAATTAGATCGCTTTGTGGACGTTCTGACTGGTAAAACATGTGCATGATTCTCCTGAGTGTCTCCTGAGTTTCCTTGGAAGTCCTGTATGAGCTACCCCTGAAGGTTCAGATTTGAAGGGAAGTTAATCTTGATCCTAGATAAAGGAGGGTGGTGTCAGGTCGTAAAGCGTATTGGCAGTCCCACTTTTCAGTTAAAACCTGGAGGGAGTGCTAACAGCTTCAAGACAGCATCTTCCCACTGGGAGGAAAATGTATTTTCCTTTTGCACACAAAGCTGAGGGAGCAAAGATTGTTCTTGCTGATGATGATGGAAGAAAAGAGGGAGAAAAATACTCCCCAGTTCCCCCAGCCACTAAAATGGTATGACTTCTGAAATCTGGAACTGTTTCTCAACTTACTAGAAAGGAAGGTCAAGGGAGTGGAATTTGGGAAGCCTGGCAGTCTTTGTGTTTTTTCGGCACCAACAGTTTGTACTTAGTATTGAAGTGTGGTGAGATCAGCTTGGGTGAGTCACTGGCCTTGGACACAAGCAGGAAAGCATACAGGAAGTACTTATCTGACCTAGTTTCCATGGATGAGTGCATAAGCACAGTGCAAACAAGCAGGGACAGATCTAAAAATCCAGATCGCCTCATGACGTGCAGCTAAACAGAAAATTGAAAGACAACTTCTTAGAAATTACTCTGGAAGTATGTTAGAAGCTTAAAGAAAAGATGTATTTATTTTTCAGTAGAGAAGTAGCAACCAAAGAAAGGTGCTAAAAAGGTTTCATGTATGTGTGGTTTGTTTTTTTTTATCTGACTATAATGATTACCTTAGAGGGCTAAGGTCATGGACGTGAACAGGTTGTTGATGGGCAGCAGACTTATGTCTTCAGACATGTCAAGCCTTTTAATGATTTAGTGGGCTAGTTAATCACCCTGGAAACTAAACTGTTCTGTAGAAATGTGTGAAATGGATAAGGCATAAAGGAAGGAAAAGAAAACTGGATAAATCCAATATCTTAAGAAAATAAGGAGATAAAGCTGATAAATACAGCCATATGGGTAATAAAGTTGGCAATGAGAAAGCTCAGTTGCTTTGTCTGACAGATAACACCACTGCTGGTAGACTTCTTCCTAGAATGAAAGTGAGCCTTGTACTTGTTCCTAAATGACGCTTAATGCAACATATTAATGCAAACAAGAATTACAGTGGGCCTGGTGCAAAGCCGGCAAGAATGTATGTTCCTCCTTTCATATAATAAAATGAGATTTCACAGTCTGATAAGACCATGATTGGAGGCAGACCCTGCTTGGATGATGCAATGCAGTATTTGCCGAACTTGTAGAATGGGCAGTGCTGGAAAGGGATGGTGAGGGCGTTTTGAGGAGGGGATAGGCTCTTTTCATGGTGCCCAGCAATGGGCCAAGAGGCAGTGGGCACAAACTGGAATGCAGAAGGTTCTGTCTGAAAGGGAGGAAAAACTTCTGTACTTGAGAGGGTGACGGAGCACTGGCACAGGTTGCTCAGAGAGAGGTTGTGGAGTGGCCTCCTCGGAGATCTTCAAAAGCCCTCTGGATGTGATGCTGGGCACTCAGCTCTGGGTGTCCCTGCTGGAGCAGGGGTTGGACCAGATGGACCCAGAGCTCCCTTCTGACCTCAGCCATTCTGTGGTAGAGAGAGACTGTGTGTGTGTGTGTGTGTGTGTAAAAGATCTGGTAATATAGTTGGATGGGAAAATATGAAATTCAGAAGGAGCAGTGACTGGTTAGGTCATGGCAGTCTTACCATTGGTAGAAATAAATGAGTCCAGCCTGTCTGTTGATATGAGTAGGAAGTGTATACAGCAGGAGCCAACAAGAAGAATGAAGTAATCACTCTGCTTTTAGTATTGTCTTCTTTGGATATCCAGAACAGCTTTGAACATTGTTATGACAAGTAGGTGCAGAAGAACAGGGGTGTGGCTTCTTGTGTCAGCACTGAATTTGGCTGCTGGTTACTGAACTCCTTGAAGCTGAAGTGGAGAGATCTCAGGGCTGTATTCTCCTACATGTAAGGCTGGCTTCTATCTCAGGACTTGGTATGAGTGTCTACCCTGCTCAAAACAGAATCTCATTCCACTTCATTAGATGCTGTGGTTTCAGATACCTCAGCAGCGTTGGTAGCGCTCAAAAAGGCTGAGCAGCCAATGTACACTGTTTCCTCTTCCTTTCTTCCCCTTAGAATTGACATGATAAATCACAGATGAGGAAACTGGTAGGTAGCAAAGATGTGAGCAGTCAGAACTTGAAGCAGTGTGGCTATGTTGTGTATGGACTGAGAATTGGCTGCTATCAAGATGCAGCTCTCTGAATGGATTTCTTGCTTTCTTCTTTCCTAAAGCAAGTACAGCCTGCAGGCAGCACAGAGAAGGGAGGCAGCAAGACTGACCTTTCTGACAGTGAATAGACTGATTAGAACTACTGTTTTGGGGAGGGGGGATGGTGTGAAGAGAGGTGAGAAAATGCAATCTGACCAGAGAAAGTTCACGTGACTTTCAGGAGCCCTTAGAGGACTCTCTGCACAAACAGCATGATGAGTTTTAAGTAATTGCATCACTAATGCATCTTTTTGCCTTCTCTTTAAAGCAAACCACAAATCTGAACCTTCCCCCTGAAGATCTTGATTCATCTGGTGATGACGATGATGGATTCTCAGGTTCAGGTGCTGGTGAGTTATTAGCACATGTGCTGCTATTGTTTGATCCTTCCAGAATGTGCCAGTCAAGATCTTGATGAACATCCTGGTTAAAAGGAGGGGGGAAGAATAACCACACACCCCTCTTGTCTCAGAATATCGAGTTGGAAACAGAGAAAGTGCCTAATCTATTCATCTTGTATGGCTTCAGATACTAACAATTAGCAGAAGATGTAGGAGACTTAAAAGGGAGCAGAAGCAGATATACCATATGTCACTGCTAATAGGAGATACGGCATGAAGAGTGTTATGAAACTGCAGTGAAACTTCACTTGTGGGGCACAGAGACTGTAAGAAGGGTCTTTGGCCTCTCTCGTGAGCTGGAAGGAGATAGCATTTGACAGTGTGTAAACCCCTACCTGCTAGCGTACATCCTGTGCAAATTTTGTCTGTCATCAGTCATGCAAGTTCCCATGGGCCATAATTTTTTTTTCGAACATAATAAGAGGTTTTTAGGTGGGCATAAAGTCTGTCAGAATGATTACTTAAGTGCATGAGAGGCACCTTTGGCATTGAGTGTTGGATTGAAGCTAAGGAGACGCTACTGAGGAAAGAGGAAGGTGTTGGAAACTCAGCCATGGTATCCTTCCACTTCCATCCAGCCACACGCTTGTATTTTAGATGAAATTGATCTGTCCCGTACTGTGCTGAAGAACATAAGGCATTACAAAGTAAACTGCTGTAACTACAGAAATTGGCTGTGCAGGTTGGGCTTCTTCCCTTAGACCAGTGTCCTGAAGATACTGTCAATAGGTCTCTAAGCTGGACAGGGATAATGTTGTTGTTGTTGTGCAGGCCCCATGACTGATCAGTCTCTCACCTGGCGAATCCCAGCAGAGCCGACTAATTCCTCATTACTGGCAACATCAGTGGATTTCAAAGAACAGCTGTTTCCTGGGATTGAGAGCCGAACTGAAAAGGAAGTAACATCTCCACCTGCAACTAGTCCTGCAGTGACAGAGGTGCCAGTTGTAGCCGTGAAGGATGAAGTACCTGTCTTGGGCTCACCTGATGAGAAACCAACAAATGATGCAGTTGCAACAACAGCAAGAAGTCCCACTACTTACTTTCCTTCAGTGCTTCATGTAATGCCTTCAGAAGCCTCAGGCCCGGTCCATGAGCTCGAACCTAGAACCCCTGGCTCTGAGATGCCAGACACTAAAGTCGTGCCTGAGACTGACTCCACCATCCGTCCAGAGGGAGGCATCACTGCTGCCCCCACGACGGCTCCAGGGGATGTAGCTTCTACACACGAGGAGGGTTCTGAAGATGGCTCTGGAGACCCGGTGAGGACTAAGAGCTTTGGCACCCCTTCCAGGGAGATGGCTCTAGTAGTTTGTAGTAAGTCTGGTTTGCAGGAAGGGGTGGTAATTTGTCAAAACCAGTGATCAATTTAATATGTTGTATTGGTGGAGGGTTTTAGATGAGGGAAAAAAACAAAGCTGTGGAAAGTCTCCAGCTGGGTGATCAGAAGGTTTGCCTTTGTGTGTGAATGTGTGCTGAGTGTTTCTGTCTGTGGATGAGGAATTTTAGTACTGACATGGACTATTAAGTGTTTGAGATTGATGAGAAACATAAATAACCTGCCTTGTATGTCTGTCCCAACAGGGAGACTTCATCTTGATTAAAGATGAGGATTTGGTCACCACCCAGAACTCTGAAGTGCTGCCTGACTCTGGGAGGAATGCCAAAGCAGCAGGAGCCTCAGGAATTATGGACAGAAAAGAAGTTCTTGGAGGTACCTGATGTTCTGGATTTCTAGTTGGCAAAAACAGGCTCTTGTAAGAGTCTCCCAGGCAGCAGAAGCTGCAGTTCTGCAAGTACATCTCAGAGTGTGAGGGTGAACCTTTTACGTTAGACCACTCTAAAATGAGGGTGGCGATCCATGAGTTTGTGTTGCTGAAACCACAACAGGGGCAAATGCTAATTTGATAATAGGAAAGCAGTCACCACTAGTTGCCTGGAATTACAGGTTTAAACCTGTTCCTTCACTCCACTCAAAAATTACTGTAAAACCTCTCTAATGCTCTCTGGGTCAAATTTCTGGAGTTGAACAGCATTGCCTTGCTCTACTCATTGTGCCTTGCAGCATGGCTGAGTGGGATATCTATTTCTGTAGATGAGCGGGCTCTTGGTAATGGAAGAATGTCTGGTTTTGGTGGGGCAAAAGGACAGAATCATTCTTGGAAGTAATGAGTTCAGGGACCACGCTGTAAGAATCAACCTGGAAGCATACAATCACCTCCTGTGTTATCTGGCACTGCATGTAGAGTAACTTCTGGCTTTTCCCCTCTTGTAGGTGTTATTGCTGGAGGACTGGTAGGCTTGGTGTTCGCAGTGTTTCTAGTTGCATTTATGCTGTACAGAATGAAGAAAAAAGACGAAGGAAGCTATTCACTGGATGAACCAAAACAGTCTAACGGAGGATACCAAAAACCACACAAACAAGAAGAATTCTATGCATAAACACTGATCTTCAGGACACTTCTTATTCCATCTTTCTTGGACTCTTCTCTTGATGCACGTGGACCTCCTAGTGCGCTTTGCGTTAAACTTAAGCCATATGATCATTGGGTTATTTGCCCTTACCACCTTGCCATTGGAAATTTTATAACTACAAAGTAGATCTGGATTCACTGAACATTCCCTGCTTTCTTGCACAACTCTTTTTTGTTTGTTTGTTTTTTAACAGAAGTGGGACTACAAGTTCCTAAACTCGCTTTGGTTTATCTAAAGACTGCTGGGGCAGGCGGTGGGGAGAAGATAAGGGAGCACTGTATGTATAAACCTCTTGATATTTTAGGGAAAGAGATGGCAAAGATAAATGATTAACAGTGCTCAAATTCCATATTGCAGGGATCCTTCCTATTTAACTGATGTTTTAGGTGTAACAAATAGCTGCACTGGGCAGAAGTTTGGTACACTGCAATATTCTAGCTCTTTCTAGCTGCCATATTTGGAGCATTTAATGCCTATGAAACATCGTGCTGAACATGATCTCTAGTGAAAGGAGGATGAGAGGCAGGGTAAGCAAATGACTGTCACGTGGTTTAGAGTAACTTAAATCTTGGAAAGATTACATCACTTTATGCCACATGCTGAACCAGCTCCTAAGTACATGGTGCATATACTAATACAAAACCAACCCCAAAGACCCCAAAGCTAAGTAGAGAATTTGTTTTACCAGTAGCATTGGTCTGTCCCCACCACCCTTTTGCTCCTCCTGGGTTTAGGTAAGAAATGGCTTTTCTTAAAAAAGAAAAAAAAAAAAAAACCCTCAACTTAGACATTTCCTCTTCTTAGGTGCTGAATCTTCTTGGCTACCCTGCTGTAAATACCCTTACCTGTGCTACTGTGTAGTCGCCAGGTGACCGATGTCACCTTGTAGCACCTACCTCTCTGTGCACTGCTTACAGGGGTTGTGTCGGAACTTAACCTGCCTCCTATGCTACAGCAAACCTCAGCACACAGGGGTGAAAGGTAGAAAGCAGCATATCATAACTTTGCAGCTGAGGAGCAAAGAAACATAGCATCTCACACAAGTCTGATGAAGGCTAAGTTTAGATGGCCTCGAATACGTACAACACATGATGTGCTCGACTCTCCGGAACGCGTCTCTTCAGGAGCTGTTCCTGCACTTTGGAGAGAAGCAATCCTAGGGATGTCAAGGGACATCAAGGGATGACTAGCAAGGGCTAAGAAGCGCTTCCTGAGGAATGTCTGGGTGTCTGACACTGTTGGTGGTCAATGTATTGCTAGATACAAGGCACTGAAGCCTCACTGAGCTCTCCAGTTCTCTGGAGTTCTACAGAGCATCTCAAACTCAGCAAGAGTGTGGTGTTCTGCACAAGCCTTAGTTCTGTTCTGCCTTCAGCTAGCTTCTTGCAAGCTCAGTTCTGCATCACTCAGTGCAGAAGGCATGGGGGTGGAGGAGTGTTTACAACTGATGTAAATATTAGTGCTGTTGAGCCAGAGGGAATGATTGGAGAATACTGGAGAATATCGCAACAGTTGGTACAAATGTTGCACATTAACAATAAAACTTAAAAACCTGTGGAACTTAAATGAAGTATAAACACTCCTGAGCTGCTATGCAGCTAAAATCAGTGCCTTCTCTACAAACCCAAGAAAAAATGCTTTTTGATTCAAAACTCTTTTTCATGCATAAGAAACCCTTGTGCATACGTGTAGCTGGCTGTTTTTAAGTAAAGCTGCAAAGTCCATTATGTCTTGTCTTTTTTTGGATGAATTTTTATAGGTTAATGCAACAACCAGATGGTGTTAATTTCAGCTGTAATTCTTTGCTTTGTATAGGAGTTTAGAAGTGTTGTTTGATAGGTTTATCTATGAAAAGATTCTTGTAAAGCACAGGAAGATAAAGTGGTAAACTTCAGTTGTACCTCACCACCTTACTAGGGGAGAAAGGAAGAACTTTATATTTTGGTAGTCTAAACTGACAGTTTGTGAAACAAACATGACATTCTGTGTTATTTAAGTGGTACAAATGAAAAAAGTTCTAACAAAAGATGCAGCAATCGGATATCTGTATGCCACGTAAAGGTATATTGCAATAAATGGCATTTTGGCGAGAATGTTTCTGGCTTGGGTTGGAAGGGACCTTAAAGATGACCTAGTTCCAACCCCCTGCTGTGGGCTGGTTGTCACTCACTATGTCAGGCTGCCCAGGGCCCCATCCAGCCTGGCTTTGAAGGCATCCAGGGATGGGGCATCTGCTTCTCTGGGCAGCCTGTGCCAGTGCCTCACCACCCTCTGAGTGAAAAATTTCCTCCTCGTATCTAACCTAAATCTCTTCTCTTTTACTTTAAAACCATTCCCACTTGTCCTATTGTTGTCAGACTGTGTCAAAAGTCACTCTCCCTCCTGTTTATAAGCTCCCTTCATGTACTGGAAGACTGCAGTGATGTCTCCATGGAGCCTTCTCCAAGCTAAACAAGCCCAGTTCCCTCAACCTTTCCTCACAGGAGAGATGCTTCAGCCTCTGACCATCTTAGCGGCCCTCTTCTGGACCTGCTGCAGCAGCTCTGCATCTTTCTTGTGCTGGGAACCCCAGGCCTGGACACAGTACTCTGGTTAAGGCCTCATGAGGGCAGAGCAGAGGGGGACAGTCCCCTCCCTCACCTTGCTGGCCACTCCTCTCCTTCACAGACTTCACAGAGTAGATGAGGCTCGTAAGACTTCCCAAGTCCTTAAGGAGTTTGGGTGCTAAGTATGAAATGTGAGGTTTGGTGCTAAACAGAAGGAGGTTCAACTCTGAATGGGGAAGGTGTGAGTGTGGGCTGCTCCCTCTCACCCTGCTCTGGCTGCCGGGATGACAGCAGCTGCGTTACTCTGTGGGTATGAGCAGGCTGGAATTGAGACTTGCACAGAAGCTGTTCAGAGACCTGTGGCACTTCATACTGGTGCTCCCCAAAGGGGTGAAGATGGCTGTAAGTTTTCCACAGGGCTTGTTCTTGCTTCTGCCTCCAGGAGTTTGAGAGCAAGGAGGTCTTCAGGGTGGGCAATCCCAACCCCTTTCCAGGACAAATTTGGAGATTGTACCTTCAGGGAGGGAGAACAGAGCAAGCCTCAGCATTCAGCTGCATAGCATCAATTACTTCTGGGTGCTGCAGCTTGTGTTGGCGTAGATGGAGCAAAACAGAAGTAGAGAAAAACGTCCTTCACAAAACAGGGAAGTCAAAATCTCCTGCCTCTCTGGGTGGGTCTTTCTGCAGCCTACACAATACTTTTCATTCACAAGGCTTTGAGCTGTAAGAAAGTAACTTATTTTATTTTGGTTTGTAAACTAGCCATAGTATTTTTAGTTTGTCATTTCTCCTTGCTTGCACTGGAACCATGTGGGCTGTGCATTTCTCAACAGAAAATGTCTGAAGCAGTCTTGGCAGTCAGGCTTTGAGATGAGGCAAAAGGACTGAGGAAATGATTTTAAAAGCCCTTGCATCTACAGCAAAACAAAGCTGAAATGTGCTTTCTAGCTGCATGCCAAGTTCACTAGTCCCTGAAACTGAGTAAAAATACTTGTGGAAGACCAGAGTTAACTGTACTTGCACAGTAGTCTTACCAGGATAATTCCCTTCCTCAGGGATTCCCAAGTCCTCTTTTCACTTCCCTAGTCAGAGATCATGTGTGAAGTTAGTGCATCAGGGAGGGAAAAAAACATGAGGAAAGCGGGAAAATTCTGTGCCTAGACCCTTACACATGAAACGGTTTGATCAGAGTACACTTGAAGGAAACTTTATTAAGAGAGAATAATCTAAAGAAGAGAGATACTGACTCTGTGGCACAGGGTAGCCTGGGTTTTCCCAAGTTGTATTTCTATTCACTGTGTTTCCTGGCTTCCTTCTTCATCCATACTGGAGCATTTATCAGATTTGATCTTGTTCTCAAGTGAGATGCAAAGAACGTGGCTGGCAGAAAATCTGACCTCTTCTTTGTTCTGGAAAAATGAGCTGGAAGGTGTAAATGCACCGAGTGTCAAGGAAAGCAAATGATGAGAGCAGAAGGACTTTCCCCAATTCTCACTTTGTCAGGTTGCATTAGGCAACTCTAAAGGAAACTAAAGCAAATCGAAGAGGCTGTACAATCTTGTAACTGAAATAGGGAATGGGGGAAAAAAAAAGGGCAACTCCATGGGGGTACTGAGAAGAAAAGCCGTTTCAGATGTGGCCTGCAGTTTATGTAAATGCCTTATCTGAGACCTCATCATGACTAAGATAAAGTATATTGTTGAAAATGAGTAGTAGAATAAAGTGAAAGTTGCTTCATTAGGGGTAGTGGCAAAATAGAATCTGTTAAATATGCAGGAGATTAGAGAAAGATGCTTAGTTTCTGGGGTGGTGTTCAGCTCATGAAAGTGGAAGCCGGATGGACAGCATTTTTAATAAGCTTGTCAAACCAGAGGGCTGCAGAATTCTGCACCATTTTACTGCAGATTATGAAGTGCAGCGTCTGCTAAGGAAATAAAAGGTCTGGCCTCAGTAGTATGTGGGATCTCACGAAAGGATTTTACTGACAGAAAAATTAAAAGGTAAGGTGCTGATACATAGGATCCTAATCAGATCTCTTGCTTTTTGATAGCGTTTTCTTCCAGTCACAGGCAATCTAATGAAATTGGACATCAGGAAAGAATTTATCAGTGCTACACAGAAGATGAATAGTCAAAAGGAGGAAGCTGGGGATTAAGGGCAGAATTGTAAAGTATGAGGAGCGGGCTAAGGAGAAGCCTGCATCAGGGCTGCAGGACAGGAAGTCAGCAGGGAGAAGAGACTTCATTTGGGGCACTTGAACTGTTTGCATTAGGCTGGAATGGAAAGGAGTATATGGGACTATGCCCACTGCTGGGAATTTGGGAGGCCTCAACAGTGTGGAGCATCAAGAGTAACTACTTGTTCTGACAAGGAACAAATAGGATCAGCTTTAGCAGGACGAGGTCAGGCACTGGAGTGGTGACAAGAGGCAATTCTCTGGATTGGGAATAAGAGGGAATGAATACGAATTAGTCAATTTTAGAATAATAATCTCTGTGATGCAGCATTAAAAAAAAAAAAAAAAAAAGAAAAAAGCAGGATGTATTAGCAAAGGCATTTCCAGTAAATAGAGGGAATGTTCAGCATCATGCGTATCATGATGGGTATCGTTATACAAAGAACAAGTGAGCCCTTCACTGACCTTCTGTACATGCACTAGGACTAATGCATGCTGGGGAGGAACACAGAAAAGTGTTAAAATCGGGACCAATGCATTCTGCTTTGTGTGCGCAAGCGTACATGTACATATGTACACGTGCTCATGTGTTTGCACGTGTGTGCTAAGCAGAAATGAAAGCAAGGACTAGGTAAAGGCAATCATTGTTAAAGCAGTCAGAAAACACGCAATGGTTTGAGAAGCAGAAAACTATTTTAAAAGGGCATAAAGCGAACTATAAACAGGTAAAATTTAAAAAATAAAGACTAGCACTTGGATAAATGCATTGATCTCAGAACACAGCTGTTGTTCCAGTTTAACTAAAGGCATGTGACTTTGTTGTATAGAAAGGGCCTCAGCATGAACCCCCACTTGGCTGAGCATCAGAGCATTTCTGACCCCGAGAACCTGGGTGGGGGACAGCTATATGCTTAAGATATGCCATCAGTCCCAGGGTCCCGAAACTGTGGAACATGTACTACTGTGGTATGCAAACCATTTACAAACACTATGCAGGAAAAAAAAAAAAAAAAAAAAAACACAAAAAACTCACACCAGCCCTCAAAAAAATCCACCATCAAAGCTTGTTCCATCTGCCTTTCCTCTGGAAGTGATAGGCAGGAGCCAGACAGATCCCTCCTTCTGTACACAGAGCTTGGAGCTCAAGGATGTTGGACAAGGATTGGGGCAGAACGTAAGAAAATGGTGCTGGTGCCACCAGTGAATTTCTCCTTCTAGGCAAAGCCTGGGAGCTCCTCTCTTAGGTGACTGGCTAGCTGTTTTCCTAGAGTAGTAAAACAGACTGCATTTCTTTCTCAATGGAGAGTGTTTGGGTGCCAGCAGGAACTCAGCTGTCACAAAGAAAAGCAGCTTCAGAACAAGAAATGTCACTAGTGATACCTTGCCCGTCTGCAACGCAGTTCCTCCTGCCTCCATCAGATTTGGAGTTAGCGGGTGCTGAGAGCAGGGGGCTGTTCCTCAGGGAAATGCTCCGGGCTGCTGTGGCTCCTGAAGCAAGGAGCCCACGCTGCTCATAATCTTGCTGCTGCCCTGTTTAGGAGGTCTGCCAGATGCCATTTCCTCTGTGATAACAGCCAGATGTGTGAGCAAAAGGAGGTACCTTGGGTTTTGTTAGTCTAACAAATACACACAGACTTCTTCGTGCAAAGTCCTAGCTAAAACTTGCTTAAAAGTATTAAAACTTAATATACTCTCTGTGGGGAACAAAATCAAACCAACTGGAATTAATGTTGAAGTAATTTCAAAGGGCCATATATGAATCTTCTTGTCTTATCCAAAAAAAAAAAAAAAAAGGGCAACAAAACAAACACACACACACACAAAAATACAAAACCCCACAGATTAGAACCCCTGGAATTAAAGCAGAGATTGGATAAAAAGAGAAAGTTTACATGCTTCACAATAAAGTGAGTGTATGGTCCATCTAATTTCTTATCCATCCGTACCTGGGGGATATCTGAGAAGCTGCACTTGCTGGCAATCACAAATCATCTTCATCACACATCCTCCGTGGTCTAAGTCCTTCACAGCCCAGCTCCAAGAAATAGAGACCAGGGTTTGGCCAGCCCTTCAGGGCTGTCACAGGGAGCGAGCAGGACCGGGCATGCTGCACACAGCCCTGCTGATGGAGGAGCCTGTCCCTTCCCATTCAGCGCATCCAGGCCTGAATAACTTAGCAGCTGAGTGTTAAATCTTGATGATTTAGAGGAATGGGTCAAGGTCTCCTTGGAGTTTTATTGTTCTCAGCGCGGCACAAGGGAAAACACGGGGCAGGAGCTACACTACCTGCCTTTTATAGAGACTGGAAGTGTGGCTCTGTTACTGTTGATATACTACTGGAGGAAAAGAGAACTTGCGTATGCTCTTGAAAACGTTGGTTGTCTGCTCTTCCTGCTCATATACTGCTGTTAATGTTTGATAGCGGCTACCTGAAAACCGAAGCCTTTGAACTGTTTATTGTAGTTAGAGGTGTTTTTCTTTCTTTATTTGTTGTTGTTTTTTTTTTGTTGTTGTTGTTTTGTTACATACGTAAACTGGAGCCTAGCTGCAAGTTTCTTGGGCATAGTGTAAATGATTAGAGCTCTGCTCAGAAGTGTTGTTGGCTTTAAATATTCATTTTGGATGTTACCATTTCTGCTTTCAGGCAAAACCCCTACTGATGAAGCGCAGCTATGTGTGCTTGCACAGCTCTAGGGAGTGGTTGTGTGGTTACTCCAGTGAGGATTAGTCACACATTAACCACAGCTGTAAAAACATGTCTATGGGAAAATCACATCCAAACACTGAGGGCTTTTCAGTCTACTGCTTATTACTGACGAGGTGGGTTTCTGTATCATTTTTCTTTGGCATTGTGCAACATACATTTGAGCTGTTTACTTTGCTATCCTGATGCATCATAGCTTTTCCTCTGGCATTCTACATCCCCCACCTCCACAGACCATGGTCTACTGAGGTCCTGCGTGTGGAGCTGATTCAGCCAATGTCTGCAGGGGGCATCCACAGTTAAAGTATTCAGTCACACAATTTCATTGCTACCTGAGGCAAAGCAGGTGGTGACAAATGATGACTTAGGGCTCTGTGGTTTTAATAACTTCAGGCCTGTGAGGAGCAAGGTCACCCTTTCTCATAACCAAGATGGCAGCTACAGCCTGAAGAAAGTTCTTGTTCTTCACTCTAGAAAATTACCACCCATTACTGTTGTCCTTCCTTCTACATGCCCCTACACCTGCACAAGCATCCATCTAAGTATGGATCTTGCACTCAGTTTCCATGTTATGCTGCTCTCCAGACCTTCTCAGAGCTATTAAGGCTGAAGAGCTCAGAAAGGAATGACAAAGAGGATTGCAACCCCCCAAAGGAATGTGTGCCTTGGCAGGGCTGTTCTGCGTGCCTAGCACTGGCCTCTGATAACTGCAGGTCCTGCAGCCCATGTTCGAGGGCTTCCAGGAGAGGGTCCGAGATCTTCATAAACCAACCATGGACTCTGTTATCCCCTCATTGATGTTGAATTCCCTTGAAAGAAAAAAAAAAAAAAAAAAGCATCTTAATGGAAACTTTTCTTGTGTGGGGGGAGGGCAGAGCAGGTGAGAGATACATAGATAGCTTTCTCCAAAGTTGCTTTGGGCAAAGGAAGAAAAGCAGCACTCATGAAGAGCATGTAATTAGTCCTCCACCCCACCCTTGCCTTCTCAAGAGAAAATTCTCTCTTCATACACTAGCCTGACTTCAGAATTTATTGGTTTGCTCCAGGCCCTTATCACATGGCCCACTGCAAGTCAGCAACCAACAGAGTCTCTTTCATATAAATCAGCAAGACTCAAGCTGCTTGTTGACTATGCCAGGGAGAACTGACCTTGGAAACAGAGTGCCTCTCTGGTATCTCTGGAAGTGAAGTCCTTGTCTATGGGGACTGAAGATGGGAATCCTCAGCCAACTTCAGTGATTGCTTTCTGAAGCCATTTCCTCACCCTGACTCCTGCTTTGGAGAGACAATTTGAGCTGGGATCTGCTTCTTGCTGAGTCTGTGCCTCCATGAACCCATGCAAGGGGAAGAAAAAGGGGGTCAAAAAGGGCAGGGGCTGGGGGCTCCCCAAATAGCAGCATACGGACTGATGGACTGGTGCCTCACAGACAACAGAAGCCAGTGTCTTCAGGTGCACCAGGCTGCCCCCAGCTTTGCCCCCTAGTGACCCCTGGCACAATTGAGAAAGTCTCACCCCAAGATGCCATCGAGTCACTGTCCATCACCTCTGGAGGCGGTCACAGGCCTTCCCTTTCCCCTAGTAGCCTGAGGGATCTCCCAGTCCCACGTAGATCAGTGGGGACAGGTGCCTGTGAAATAAAACCAGTTTTGCTCATCATGAAGGTAGTGGAGGAGTTAGTGCTCCAAGGGTACGGTGATGTCCTTGAAGAGCATCTGGTCTCATTGGCTGTGATATAAGCAGTGGCATCACCACTGTCCTCAGTCATCTCCCAGTGGAGCCTGTGGGAGGAGGAGAAAAGGGAGGAGGATGAGGGGAATTCTGAGCTAAGCACTCCTGAGGGCCCCAGGGCTCCCCTTCTGCCCCAAAGGAGTTGGCAGGCTGTGTCGTTTCCATGGGGTCCCAGCTAGTGTATGCCCAAGGTCACTTCGCTTCTCTACTGGGCACAGAAGTTCCATCTGCCTCAGAACAAGGGGGACATTGTCATCTCTGTGCCTCGGTGGTAAATCCCTCTTCAAGGGCAGTGCCCCTCTGGTTTTAGGTCTGTGGATTTCCCTATATCCTCCTTGAGCCATTCCAGTCGTCCATGCCCAAAAAGCTTGACCAACTGGAGCAGTTACAGAGGGGCAGAGGGCAGTGTTAATGGGACCTCCCATGGTGGGAGATGACCAGAGGGCTGTCACGCTTCAGTGGCGATAACTCTACATACCGAATCCTTGCGTGTCTGGCCAGAGCCAGACCTGTGCCTACCCCAAGCCTCCTGGCCCAGGCTGGCCAGGCTCTGCTGGGACATAGCCTCCCCTCCCAGGCATGGCCCCCAGTACAGCCCTGGGGCCAGCTACAGGGAGCAGTGCTCCCCAGAGCGTGACCGCTCAGTGGTCCTTCACTGTAAGGACACAGCACGAAGCAGAGGTGGTGCTCACAAAGGCTGCTCTCTGCTGTTCCTAGGGTCGCTGCCTGTCTTAGTGCAGGTGGAAGACCAGGTGCTGGGGCCTTCATCTTCTCTGTCCCATGCCAGACACCCAACCTCATTTCCTTCTGCCACTTGCTGCCCTGGAGGACCTACGCTGTTCCCACACCCAAAACCTAGCAGCGGTGTGCAGAGGACCTGCAGCAAGCAGGGCAGCGCTCGCTGCCTCTGAGGGCCTCAGCTGGAAGGCCAGCGCCACAACCCTGCTCTCAAGCACCTGCAGGGCCATCCTAGTCCTCTCTTCTCCTACAAAAGTGGCCAGCAGTGCTGCCAACCTTGCCTACACCAGGAGATACGAGCAGGGAGCAGGCAATGGTGCCTCTGCTCCTCCACGGGAAAGAAGAGACGTCCATGAGCTCATTTTCAGAGACACTTTTATTGGAAGAACTCCTGCTCCTTGGTGGATCCTGGCGGGGATCTGCTGCTCGCTGGCTCCACGTCCCCACTGGGCCTCGCTGTCCCTGGAAACTGGCAGGGGCAAGAGCACAGTCACGCTGGGCCAGGACTGGGGCAGAGAGTGCAGCTGCTCTTTGCGCTTCCAAGGAGCAGCGCGGAGGCTGGCTCCCCATGAGCAACAGGGGACAGCGTCCCCAGGTGCCCAGGGCTGCTCCCACTCTGGCTCAGTCCCTTGCTGTCCCCTGGCCTGCCTGGCACCAGGTTTTGATGGTGCCTGTTGCTCCCACTGACAAAATCTCACTCCAAAGTGAGACTATTTCATGGAATATTTCATACAAGTGTGGAATATCTCATACAAATCTTGTATTTGTATGAAATATTTGTATTTATTTGTATATAAATATTTGAAAATTTATTTGTATATAAATATTTGTATTTGTAAATCTTGTAGTTGTATTTCATACAAGTGGAATATTTCATACAAATCTTCCATGTCTGGGTGCACGGAGCAGCTGCAGAGGGGCACAGGTTTAGCTCTGGGGAAGCACTTCTTGAAGGAGCTGTCCTGCCTGGTGGCAGCTCAGGTGTACGCACATCCCCACTGGTGCCACCCTGTCCCGAGCACACCATCCTTCCCCTTCCCTGCCTGCAATGACTAACAGAAGAGTGCCTCAGGCTTCTCACGTTTTCACCGCATAAGGCGACATGAGCTGCAGCTTGGCCTTCAGCAAGGAGACCTTTCTCTAGACCCCCCTGAAGAACCAAGAGATTGGGAATCCTTTTTAGGCTGGTGAGTCGGTTACCTTTGTGCTTAACCTTGCTGTAGTGGTTTCACCCTGATGGGCAGCTCACCTCTACCACAATCACTCTCTCACTCCCCCTCCTCAAAAGAAGAAGGGGAGAAAATATGACCCAGTTTGGAGGAGGATATCCTCCCCGTCTTTTTCCTTGGGTCATCTTAGTCCCTGAAAACAAATTTGCCTTCACGTTTTATACTTGGTAGCTGTTTTTGAACAGTAAGTCCAATAAATGGTGAAATATTAACCAACCACCCTGCCTCTTTATTCACAAAGGATAGCTGGATCAGTGATTAACCCTTCAAACTCATATTTGAAGCCTTGGGCTTAACATTCTGAGTGTGGAGCCTGGCCGTGCTCTAGTGAGGGCTGTGAGACTTTGATCCGTTCTGTTCAACCACCTCACCGCTGTCACAGCCTTTGGCAAGCTCCCAAATAAAAAGAGGAAGCAGAAGAGCTCTATGAGTCTATGAGAAGTGTCATAAAGGGTGAGATTACCCTTCGTACGCTGGATACTGCATTTTGCTGGTGCTTTAAATGGCTAAGAGCACATGGCCCAATTTCAAGCATGGAAACTTCAAGCATGTTATAAATTAACTTCCAGGCACTGCAGAAATTCCTCAGAAAGATGAATTCACAGAACAGATTGTTACAGTCTTTGCTTCCCTTGTAAATTGTATAAATGGTCACACTGGAGTATTCTCTTTCCTGAAAGGTGTGGAAGTATCCAATACAATAAAGCTGATCTGAAATAGGTTTGAACAGAACAGGTAGTTTATTCAAGGCACCTGGTCAAATGAAATTAATCATGTCTGATACCCTAAGGTCTAGAGATCTGCACAAACAAAACTAACAGGGGGAAAATCTAGAGTAGCTCAAACACAGTGTCTTTTACTGAGACAGGCTTTAAGCCCCTGACCACTCAGGAAACTGGCTGCTACTACTGAATCTCAGAGCATATTCCTTAACCAGTTTCCAGCAGAGAATAATGACAGTAGAGCCTGCCTGCCCAGCACAGCCTCATCCGTCTGTGTAAAGTGCCGTTCTCCAAAGTTCTCCAAAGCCTGTTTTCCCCATACAATAAAAAATAGCCCTTTAAATATCAGAAGTTTAATTATTTAAAATTTAAATGTGCCAGAACTTAAAATGCAATTAAATTTAAATATGCATACAATCCAATAGTCTAATCAATGAGCAGATTGAAAGAGCTTTAGGGCTCATCTAACTAGTAGTCTTTACAGCCCATCTAACTAGTCGTAGTCTTTATGACATTAAACAATTTTAACAGAGTCTGAGATTTGTAAAGGTGCTCATTTACGTGACTCAGGCAGATACCTCTATCAGGCAGTTTATGTGACTAATCCATTTTAGATCGTTTAAACTTCTTAAGCTGTAGTGTTATTTTTCACCAACATCACCACCTGTGTATCTAAGATCTTTCTCTATTAA